>CABFWO010000340.1:146805-170248 GCA_902155825.1 Timema genevievae
CAGATAAAACGTAAAGATTACTCAAAATCTCGAGGCTGATATTGTTTATGGCTTATAATATTGTTTTACTATTTATTAGAAATAAATTGTGAAATAAATAAAAAAGTACAATATTAAAAGGCTAACTCCACTCAGTCAACTATACTATGTTCCGCACGTACAGTCCAATTTTCATAGGAAGAGCCGACGTTCACACAAATTTAACTACATTATTAGTTCTATTTTAATAATATTATATATATATATAGGCTTTAGTGGCCACATGGTCTAAGGCGTCATTCTCGCAACAGAATTGACTACCGAATGCATAATTAGTACATAGGTGCATAACCTGAACCGGTACTAATATGCGGTGGTAAAAAATAAAATAATAATATATATCAAAAGTGACAGATAATATGACTTGAATTAAAAGTAGATTTAGTATTGTTTCTGGCTGTCAATAAGATTCTTCCTATGAAAATTGGTCGTAAAATGTGTATATGAAACAAGGTTGTAGTATAAATATGCTGTATTTACTGCTTGATAAAACACTTTAATTAGAAAATATCCTGCATCACCATGTGACAGCCAAGTAGTATATTAACTTAATACAAACTCAAAATGGTGGTTGCACGGGCTTACCAAACACTATCAGTAAGAAACAAAATAGCTAAGAGTTTTTACCTTCATTATCAAAACCATGAGTCAGCTCGTGGCCTAGGATTGCACCAATGGCACCATAGTTCATCGACCTGTAACAAATTTATAAATTACCCTTCATTTAGTTTAAGAAATAAAGATTTTTTACAGGCTATTAATAAAACGCCCGGCCTCATCAGTAGCTGTCTATTCCTTTCAGCAACTGACAATCGTCTGAAGTAGGGATGGACATCAAACATCATTGTTTCGTTTTCAAAACACTGATGTTTTCACCCTCAATACTTGTTTGTCTATGATTTTCAGCCATTGTTTGTTATTCAAGGTAAGATATACAGGGCGTACCATAACATGTGGGGCCCACTTCAGCGATGGTTGAAGATGTAAAAACAATGAAAATTTCATATAAACATGTGTCCCATTTGACTTTGTTTACTAGATATAGTCTTGTTAGTACACCAGTAATGTGAAGTTGCTTAATATTATAGGAAGTACTCAAAATGTCATCATATGGCTGAATGCAAACCTGCAGTCGTCTTGTCATAGAATGATGCAGTCTTTCAAAAATACCAGGTGTTTGTCTGATTAGTTGACAGTCTTCTTGTGTACGTTGAAGAAGTATTTCAATGCTGGCAACGGGTGTTGGATAAACAATAAAATTGGTCTCAAGTGGCCCCACAGATAAAACTCTAATGTGTACAATCCTGGGGAACACACAGTTGACTCAATAGCTGCAGGTGACCATTTTGAGTACTTCCTATAATGTTAAGTAGCTACTCATTACTGGAGTACAAACATGATTGTAGCTAGTAAACAAAGTCAAATGGGACATATATTTATATTAACTTTTTTAATTGTGTTTGTGTCTTCTTTCCACCGCTTAAGTGGGTCCCACATCCTGAATATCGATGTTGAAGGTACATACATACACGTGGTCTACATAAAAAAAAGTTGAAAACTATTAGCTGTTATTTTTTGTTTTATTTACAAATAGATTTCTTGGTGTGAATTTATGAATTTTGCCAATAAAATTTGATTGGATTAATATTTAAGTTTGGCATTGTTTTATTGATGTAGTACTGGAAGAGGATGCGTGAAAATAAAAGTTTTGTTCACTTTTTATAGTCTATTTTTTTTGGCCAAAATAAATCAAATATAGCTTCAGTATAGATATAGAATTTAATTATCTTTACTTGCTGATATCAACAGTTCTTGAATATCTGGCATTAGGTTAAAAAATCTTAAATGAGGAGAAAAAAATTGTCATTTAATTCCAAGACAATTTTGACAGATATTCAACAACGGTTGATATCATCATATTAATAAAATTAAACTGTTTGTTTAGACTGAATTAATAATTGATTTAATTGGGCAAAAAAATATTTTGCAATAAAGACTGTAAAAAAAATTGGCCCTTCTCTCACTTTCTCTGAGCTCCCACCTTAAAAATACATTATTTTAGGGAGAGCTATTTAATTTATTTGAAAAATATCACTAATTTATTTAAAATGTTCTATAACGTCCATGCTTTTCATTCGATATCCATCTATAGTCTGTATGACCTTTCAAAACAGGTAAATGACCTGAATCTAAACAAAGCTCGGTGACTAAGGACCGTATTATATACGTATAGTCTAGTCCCAGGAGTCAAACAATCTCTCAGTCAACCATGCTAAATCATTCGTACTAAATATAATATAAAATTAACTCCTGTACAAGGTAATTGAACCAAGGAGCTTTGGCTTTGCACATCACTGTTAAGTTTGGAAGGTAGGTTGTGCGAGATAGGTCCAGTATTTCTTGCAGTTTTCATAGCAATATTTTTTGACACAAAAATAAAATGTTTCTTCAATAGATACATTAATTTTAATTTTCTAATCTCAACAGTTATCTAGTATTTGTTATGGGCATCCTGGAATTTTATGATAATATTTTCTCTTCATTTAAAAGGTTTCTACTCATGACGGTCTTTTGAGGTTACTATGAGTATAAAACTAAACTAAACTAAACTTATCTAATGAAGATTTTTTTCATAAAATGAAAATGTTTGTGGTACAAAACCCGCCAAAAATACTAACCTTAATTAGTTCCATCCCACTTTAAGTTTATTACACTGAACCATGTGCAGTACAATTATTAATTTACCGCTATTATATTATTATTAGGTGTTCTGTCTTACGACAGGTACTGTAATTTTTTCTGTGAGCTTATACCGCCAATGCGCCCTCTCCTCTGCCTCCCCTTTCAGATCCCAGAATTTTCTTCTTTCCTTGAACTAATCCAATATTTGAATCCTTCTAATTCCTAAGCTCCTTTTCCCCTCAACCTTTAGCCTTCTTTCCCCGAGTTGATTCCGAACTTCTTGAGTATTTCCATCAATTTCTTCCATTTCACTTTATCGAAAGCACTTTCGCCAGTCGATGAACCCAATCTAGACTTCTTTCTTGACTTCCAGCGTTCTCTATGAAATTATTCTGAGCATCCCGATTGTATCTCTGGTTCCTTTTCTGAATACAAATTGGTATTCTTCCATCACACTTTCTATTTCGGTTCCAGTCGCCTGTTAGGTATTCTTGCGTCAGCCTTCCCCACGTGATAAATGAGGCTGAGAGTACTGTGGTCACTGCATTTCTGTGTTTGTTTCTTCTTCTTTAGAGCAACCATGGTTACATCTAGAAAGTCCTTGGGTCATTCTTCTGTTTCGTGGATCCTATTCCTATCGTTCGCAAACTTTTGTTCACATTTTCTCCCGTTTCTTTTCTTTCTGATACTTAAGATCACACCTTCCTTTTCTTTTCAGTTCGATAATTGTATCACATGTTTTCTCTATATATTCTTTCTTCACTTTGATTCTTTCCTTAACTTGTTGCTTAGCCTCCTATATTCTTCTTTGTTGATTTTTACATTTACATCTTTCTTCCATTTTCTGAAGCATTTCTGTTGCTACCTAGGGCTTTCATGCTTATTTTATCAAAGTTATATTTTACCCGATTAAATAATTCGGATGAACTCACTCTAGTCCAAGCCCGTAGAATGGGTACTGCAAGATGCCGGAAGGAACCGCTGAAAGAACATTAAAAAACAAATATTAATTAAATTATTAGCACGTCACTTTGGATTCAACGACGTTCAAGAAATGCACAAAAACATACTTATACCAATACTCCTGACTTCTTGGTATCAATATGATTATTTTTTGACATATTCACAATGTGGAAATGTTTATTCATGATATACATCATACAAGCTTTTGATAGCATTATTGTTTTGATTAATATTTACATATATTAAACAACCCACATTATAATATAAACACTAAACTAGTTTCTAAGATTTACGTATATAGCTATGATTCATTTAAATTTATAAAACAGTTTTTTAAACGTCCAAAGCCATTAACGATGCAGACATTAGTTTGATTGTTTTGCGTTTATTACCAGTCTGTAATTTTTTTTATGATTTTCAAATTACTAATCCTCATTAGAGAGGGAAAAACTATTTATTTGTACAACTAAACAAGTACTATAGGCAACCAATGTACTCACTCATGAAGTAACGTTTATTATTGATATGAAATATGTTTAAGCCTGTTGTTTAGTCTGAGGCAGGCATGTCAAAATAGTTTTATTATAAAGATTCGTACAGACATGCAACAGAACATCGTAACGCAACGCCGCCACGTCCAGTTTGTTACGACGGTTGGTGACGAACGTGGAATGCAACATGCACCTTAAAAGCAACTATTACAATTAAAGATACTGAGGAAGGTGGATTTCAAAAAATGTAATATTGCCAAATTAAAAACTTAGCTTTTAAATAATTACTATAGCAAAAATAAAATTAAATTGATTTTTTCGCATAAATATGAAACTTTTATAAGCATTGGTGTGAATGCTTGGATCTACATGTTGTGTTGAAGTCAAAATAATTAACCTCTCTTTCTTTATCATACGTAGTTTTGTTTGATTTGGTAAACTAGATTATTTTAATCTTTTGATTATATTTATACATAAAGATTGGTAATAAAACGAGTGATATAGATTTTTAAATACTTTAATTGCAGTAAGTAAATGAAATAGAAGAGAAATTTTATCATTAGTCTAATAGCCTATAATATTTTCCTTCCAAAACTTGTTGGTTTTTTATATTTGGTCTTAGGATAAGTATTGATAAAAAAACCTTACTTAAGATATATTTTGAATCCCACACCCCCTCGTAAAGAAAAATAAGAAAATACTAAACTTTCCCTCCCCTTAAAAAACCTAACCTAATTTAAGGACGGCCCCTAAAATTAAACAACTGTTTATACATTTATGTGCTGACAAACATTGTAAATGTTTGGTAGTAAAATTAACAATTTCGTGGAATCATTCTCTGGTGAGTAATGAGCAAAAGTTATGTACACCAACCTACCCAAATAATAACCAATTTTCAAATACCGTGATCCCAACTGGTGTATTATTTTTTACACAGCCTTTATAAAAAAGATTAATTAGCCCCAATTGTAAGTTTGTTCAAGAGGTACGTGGGTCGCAAGTTTGAAATGTCCGGTTTAAGGCAAAGTTGTAATGATTACTCATACATGTGGAAATGTACTATTAGATCTTAATTTTTAGCTTTAAAAATTACATTATACTAAGAATAAAACTTTTTTTTTTCATGTTTGTTCTTCTAACTCCTTATTTTTTCAAAATAAATTAATAAAATAACAAGTAGGCTAATGAAACTTACTAACAGCATTTGCCTGGAACGTGTGAAATGCGTTAACGTCCGTAGGTTCTGTCGCCCAACTAAAAATATAAAAACATAGGTAACATGTAGAATAGCTTCTATTTTTATTATATGTATATATGTAATGCACACACACACACACTTTGGTAGATGTGCGTACACTTTGATTGTATAATTCAAGAGTGCTTCAGTGGCCGAATAGTGTAAGGCGTCACTCTCGTATTAGACTAGCCTGTTGAAGATGGTGATATCGGGGTTTGACTCTCAGTCGAGTCTACTGAGTGTGGTTTTTCATAAAAATGTTTACTCTCCCTCCACGTAAATGTGGGTGCACTTCCTCTAAATTCAACCTTACTCATGCTTAACTCACTAACGTAATTAGATCACATGCGTATAATCTAACAAGATAGTAAAACGTGGTGCTAAATAAACCAGACAAAATAATATAAAATCTATGTGGCATAGCATGGTAAAAGTAATGCTCATGTTGTTATCTGGAGTCCATTTTCAATAGAAAGTATCTTTTTTGAAAATTATATATTTAATAAAACAGTATTCACACATTCATACATCAATAAGTGTTATGCAACTGTCACTTTTGATAGATAATATCAATACCTAATAATATAATAAAATGTTATTAACATGGACAGCAAATAAATGTTGTATTTCATAAAATCCTTTCCTACCATAAGTTTACTTTTATACACTTTAGTAGGCCTGTTATTTATTATTATCGTAATAAAAATCCTTGAATGCACTAAAAAAAGGCCAAATGTTACTTAAATGATGGGATATTTTCATTCTCAAAGATTTAAAGCATATTTTTAGCGAAATTTTTCCATTCTCGAAAATATATTTAATATTTTACTACCCAATATATAAAATTGAACTCTTGAGTTGTGGAATTCTAAACGCAATAGTTTTTTTTTGTTCATTAAAATACTTTTCAAACGTTTCTCTTAAAAAAACCACATGCATGAATAAATAAACAATATACCAAGTTTTGTTAAAGAGTTTTAATTACGTACCCATCACTATCCCTTTCATGCCTCAAACTGGCCAGCGCACTTATCATAACTAGATTCAGTATTCCTAAAAGATTGGCCTGGTAAGTTGTCTCAAGTACTTCTATCTGTGTGAAAACAAAAAAAAAATTATATTATTTATATAAAAAATATTAATACTTTTATTTTTATTATAAGAGGTATTCAACGTGAACTTTCTAAACCGAATAGCTATAGGGGCACACGACTTATAAACTAACATAGACCTAGAAGAGACATTATATCATCCCCCCTTCCCTCTACCGTTTCATACAATCTTTGATTCATTACTGAGAAAGGGTTGGATCCTAATTTAACCCATGATAATTTTTTTTGGACCATTCCGGGAATTGAACCTGGAATACGCAGCTCAGTTGCCAGACACGCTACTGACCGAGATAAAATATCAGTCCTAGTTCTAACTACTAATTATATAAACTATGATGGTTACAATCATTTCAGTAAAGATTACATATTTGGGGGGGAAATAATGTTTGTATAAGGCTGATTTTAGTGGAAGGGGGGGAAGGTATAAGGGTAAGCTGGGTTAATAGGGTAGATTTTAATATTAAAAACATCCGCTTTGGTCGTAAAATTGTCTACTGCGTCAATCTCGCAACTGACTGGACTGCCGATGATGGTAATATAGGAGGGTTCGAACCCCGATCGAGTGTTTTGGGGGAGTTTTAAATTAAATAATTTTTTCACTCTTACTCCACGTAAATGTGGGGTACACTTACTTTAAATGAAACCCTCCTCATAAATAACACACTAGCGTAATAAATTAATATGCGTATAGCCCGAATGGTGACTAATAAAAATAGTCAAGTTTGTTTGGGCTGAAGGTTGCAAGGGCGTTATAGGGGTAAGGTGGAGTTGTATAGAGTTGAAAGATTAGGATCCACTGGCTAGTACATTGAAAGACAAAAAGAGAATCAACAGAAATAAGTACAAATAATTAAATTCAATCTGGCAATTTTTTATATTTTTTTTTCCTTCACCGTGTTTAATTACCAGTTCTGTTTTATGCATATCAAATTATTACGCTAATGTGTTAGGGATAATAAATGTTTAATTAAAATTAAGTGTATCCACATTTGCGTGGAGTAAGAGTGGAAAATATCTAGAAAATAAAAATCAGCCTGAGTACACCCGAACCGGGTTTCGGACCCATTTTTACCCGTCTTGCTACTCCAGTTTATTTGGTGAGCGAAGCCTTAGACCATTCTTTCTCCAAAGCGGTCCAAAAAACCAACTTGTGTCTTGGATTTTCCTCCAATGATGTAGCTTAGCCCGTAAGGGAGGCGTTACTCTCGCATTAGACTAGACTGCCGATGACGGGGAGATCGAGGTTCGAATCTCAGTAAAGTGTACCGAACGTGGTTTCTCCAAAATGGCTGTCCACTCTCCCTCCACGCAAATGCGACAACACTTCCTATAAATATAACCTTCCTCATCCCTAACACCATTGGCGTGATTAGTACATAAGCGTATAACTCGAACGGCTAGTAAGACGTGGTGCTAATATACAACTACTGCACATAATTGTTTTCTCACCCCTGAATAATACAGTTCCAGCTCACTAGAGTCCAACAACCACTCAGGGAAACCAATGTAAGACTTGACGGCGTCAGATTTCTCCAAGGTCGCTCGTTTCGTGGTCGCGTCCATCCAGTCCAGAGAGTTAACCAAGGTGCCGAACGCCCATTGAATATCCGACAGCATCTCTTCAACCTGAAACAATATATGCTGCCTTATTTTATTTTTAGCACCGCGTCCTACTATCTGTTCATGTTACTGCATATATGATGATTATTCTGGTGGGGCTTGGATAAGGGAGGAAGCATTTTCAGAAGTAATCTACCCGTATTTGCGTGGAAGGAGAGTGGGAAAACATTTGGGAAAAACCACCAGCTTGACCGTGAGATACAGACTTTTATATCAAAATATCTGGTTCGATTTTTCGATGATCACAATATTTCTCTATTCAATGGGTTGAGAGAAATTTAAAAACCAGTTATCAATAAACTAAGTTTAAATGAATGATTCTCTTAAAAAAACAAGTATAGTGTTATTTATCATGTCAAACCCTCATTAGATACCCATTTGGTTAAAAAACCTTAATTCATTTTTGGAAAAATCCTATTCTTAAAATATTGGTCGGTGATCTGGTGGTCTAGGGGTAAGGTGTCGGACCTCTGTGCTGGGGGTCTGGGGTTCAATCCTCGGTCCCGGAACGGATTTATCTGATTGCCAAACCCTTCCTTCACCTCTGACAAGACGTGTATTAATCACAACTTGTTAATGTGAGGAATGCTAGGCCTCCACCGTGGTTCGGATCCCACGTTAAACTGTAGGTCCTCCATTTCATCTCACAATCACCCCTACCATTACACATTGGCGTAAGTGCGTATGATCCAAACGGGTAAAACGTGGTGCTAATAATAACAAATATTGGTTACCAGTACATTATTCTTAAAATATTAGAACTTTTATAAAAATAAAGATTTCTCCTCTAGGAATATAACATTTAAATTAAACTAAATCTACTAAACCATTTCAGCTTCATCCTCGGATACAGACTGAGGGACAGACATAAACTGTAAAATATCCACTATATTTAATTAGAGGGCAAATAAAACGTTAAGATCTATCATCATATAGAGGTAGTAGATTTTCATGATTACAATAAACACAAACCTTTTGTTTGGTGGTGTTGAGAAACTTAGGATCGGCGATGAAATAGCTGACGGCCATTCCCATCATTTGGTTGACAGCGTTAGTACAAAATGTGGACCTGAAAACATGTAATATTGTCAATATGCCACTTTTAATTTCATCTCTGATTTTATAGGAGACCCAGTTTCGACCCCCAATATTGATTGAAAGTCACTAAAATGTTCATTCTATAAATATCCCTAATTTAATTTATTAATTATATAATTAATTAAATGGACTTAGAATGTAAATATTTTATTGTATCATTTTGCCAATATGAGTTTCCAGTTTTCAAATAAAGGGTTTGCTTATACAAATCAAACTTTAATTTTGCTGGAGAGTCATATTATGTACAGTAATGTATCTAGGGTTATTTCATCAATCATATCGAGAATCTTTTGTTTTATTGTTTTGTTTGATTTTAAATCGCGGGGTTGTAAACCACACATAATTAAAATACAACTTGAGTCCATTATTTATCATAAAATATTTACAATTTTCAAAATAAGTAAGAGTAAGCTACACTCAAATTACGTTTTTCTTTTAAGATAAAATAAAATAAAATAAAATGAAAGGAAGAAGAGTTGCAGGAAATGATGGACCGGCTGGTGTAAACAGGGGGAAGACAAGGAATGTAGATCAACATTGAGAAGTCAAAAATGATGGTGAATTAAAAAAAATTAAGAGCCGCTAAAAATCAAAATTGAAAACCAGGAGTTTGAAAACATAGAGCAGTTCGAGTACCTTGGACGTCTGCTGATAAAGGATGACGGCAATGACGATCACAATAATTTCTCTACGAGGTATCGAAAGAAAGTAAAAAAAAAAGAGCCAAATCTTATCTATTCAAGTGATGAATATTACCTCGTTTGAGGCGCGCGGCCCCCCGTGACTTTCTCGATATAGGTTTCCTTGAACCCCCTCATGTCTTTGTTGGTGGTTGGTGCCAGGACACGTACGATGTCCCACCACATGACCAGCTCTGAACAAGGACAGGAGATACGTCAGCAAGACATACATTCACACGTGTGACGTTCATTTGTTATCTGAGGTAATAAGTTGGGATGGAGCGGCACACAATAAAAGACCAGTGTTTTTTCACATTTTGTAGCAAAACATTTTCTTGGTCAAAATAAATAAAATATTGCTCCAGTACAAACGTAGAATTTAATTTTCTTCACATTGTGATATCAACAGTTGTCGAAAATCTGTCATGAGAATAGCGGCATTAGATGAGAAACTTTTTAAATGAAGATAAAAAGTTGTAATTAAATTTCAGAACACCTTTGACAGATATACACGAAATTTTGAGGTCAACATGCGAAGAAAATTAAATTTTATGTTTTTACTAGAGAAATATTAGATTTATTATGGTAAAAAAAAAGTTTTGCCACAAAAAACTGTAAAAACACTGGTCTTATCTCGCGTCCCCTTCCATCCCACCTTAACCGTGCACTTTCTGAACCAATCTATTATATCAACACGTGGCGTATAAATAGGGATGGATAGAATCCGATATTTCTCGAATACAAACTCAAACCCTCAAATTTAAAAAAAAATTACAATTTTTAGTTAAAGTGAAAATATATTTAAAATGTAATCTAAAATTACAGTTTTTTTAAGGCTTGGGCCCACAGATGAATTATATTTTGTTTATCATGTCTATTGCGTCATAAACAACCAAGATAATACTAGTTTATATCAAATTAAATGTTGAATATCTCGAGAACCATAGGATTCTAGTTTCCCATCTTTATTTATAAACTAACTTAAATATACATTTTCCCTCCATGCTGGGAATTGAACCCAAGCTCAGTAGAGAGACACGCTACTGTCTGAGCCAAGATGTCAGACTTCGCGCAGCAAGATATAAAATATACAATATGGTGGGTTCTTGGACTTTGAGCCAGTGTCGTGTCGTGGCATGTATCCAGACTAAGCCTGTAATTTCCGTATCTCCACAACTATTTGAGAAACTAAACAACTTATCATTGCAAAATTGTAGGACTATTAGAAATAAAAAACTTTTATTTGACATATTTTTATAAAAACAACAGTTTCTGAGATATTTGCAAATATATTAATACAATTTTGTGAGCTTTAGTTGTAAACATATACTACTTAAGTCTTAACGCAATAATTCTCCAATGCCATAGAGTAATTAAATATAAGTAAGTATCTAAAAAAGTATGTTATTTTTCCTTAAAGCTCTTAGGAGAAATGTTTGCACAGCAAGGATCTATCTCCATTTTAGACTCAATAGTCAATATTTACATTTTTTTTATTGGTCAAAATGTATAAATGAATAATTAAATATCAATGCGATGACTTGAAGATCTGCAACACCTTATAAAATGTTAAAATTTTAACCAGAAATCGAAATTTTAATACGAAGTGTTGACCCTTGTGGAAGACATTAAACTGTTTGAAATGCTCTTAGGTGGACAAAGATGCGCCTCTTTTCTCATTGATTCTATATCATTGTATATTATTTTATGCGTGTTCTTATGTGGAGTGGTGATGATACAATGTACATTATTCCGTTCAGAAATCTTACGAGTTTATAGAAAGAGAGAGAAAGTCTGTGCGGTGCGCCGTACCATTTATTTATCTTACGAAGATTACGTAATCCATTCAATGGTGAGTCTGACCATCCCAACTTGTCCATATAGTCAAGCAACCAAGTTTGATCCCCTGTCGATCCATAAAACGTGGCTCGGCTTCCCTCATGAACGATCGAGTTTCGTAGAAATCTGGGTTGTACGAGTCATATTTGATGTCTCGATGAGATCGGACACAACTTTAAGCCCTGGACCAAAATCAGTGAGGGTCTTTAGTTGGGCTATGTTCGAATCTTACAGAGTTCCTTTAAGGAATATCTATCAATAAGAGAAAGAGTAATTTTGAATCAATTATAACCAGGAAATATCAGACCCAGTTATAAAGTTCCTTATTGAACTGAGTCATAAATTATGTATATAATGTTTGGATGTGTTTTAATTTTTAGTAACGTACGGTGACAAATTGTAGTGGAACTAAAATCTTTACATTAATTCTGCCAAACCCAAGTTGTGTTTTCCTATAATGTAATTATTCTCTTCTATGAATTAATAAAATGCCGCATATTTGTCCCTTTTTAGGTCATGAACTGGATTTAATGGAGAGTGTCACAACCAATCGATACATAAATTATTAATTAGGTCACAAGGATCGATCGCAATTATTGTAATGGTGATATATAAACTCTTCATGAATTGTTTAACATGTGGTTTACCAAAACATTCAAGTTTTTTTTTTATATTTCTATTGACGTTAATTATAAGATATGCCATGGACAGTACAGTCGTATTGCGAAAAGAAGGAACCTTTGATAGATTATAGAAATATATACATATTAGTCAATATTTATGAAATATCACAATCTATATCTACAGGGTCAACCTCAGTGGTCCTAGGGTAATTTGCTCGCCTCATGACCCGATGTTTGTAGGTTCAAACCCAGCCAAAGTCGACAGATTTTTCTAGAACGATAAAAAACCGTAGTCCAACTTCTTTCGGAGGAGAAGAAAAGCCGTCGGTCGCATGTCGATTGTGCCATCTAAAATAACCCTGAAAGGGATGTGAAAATACCTTTCCGGCCAACTTGGTGGGCTCTTTCGAGCTCGATCATGGAAATACAGTGTGGAAGACAACGGGAAACTATGACACTTGCTAAACTTCCCTAGTACATGACGTTTCTACCAGATGGTGAGGGCATTAACCATCCGAAGGGATGATTGAACTGGATAGGAAAAACTTCAAATACACTAGTGGGTTGTTGACTTAAGAAGAATAAATCTACAGGATGTGAACATTTAGATATCATGTGAAACGTGACATCTGCAGAATACATGGACATATTTTTAGTAATACTTGGAATTGTCAGCTGTGATGGTTGCTCTTATGGTTATTTGACAATTGTATTCAATTAGTTAAATATTTACAGTCCCCCCCTTTTTTAAGACTTTGTGGGTATATGAAGTTAAAAAAAATTGTCAATTAGAAGCCTAAAGCTTATTCCTCCCATGGACTTATGTCGACCATTATCCTACTTATACGAGCAAGACTTCGGGACATTTGTGACACCTCCTCGGAATGATCTCATAGCTCCCAAGATATTTGGGAGGTCCAAGTTTGAACCCCGACTAATATCAATCATAAGTTCCAGGAGTTAACGAATGAGGTGTGCTAGGTGCATATATATAAATGTACGTATATATATTCATATATTTTTTAAATCCCCGCGTCTTACTACCTATTAGGGTTGTACACATATATGATAATTATTATAATGGGGTAGGGATTAGGAAGGAAGCATTTTAACGGTAATCTACCCGCACTTACGTGGAAGGAGAGAGGTAAACCATTTAGGAAAAACCATCATCAGTAGACCCGACCGGGATTTGAACCTCGATCTCCCCATAATCAGTGGGCTAGTCTAACACGATAGTGACGCCTTAAAACATATAGCTACTGAAGTGGGTTTATTTTGTTGTTGTTGTTGTTGTTGTTGTTGCTGTTTGATGATTGATCGACTCACCCAAAGTTTCTTTAGTCGTGTTTACCAAAAGTGCGGATAGATTCTGAAGGTAATCCCCTTCCAGGACGACAATTCTATCTTCTCCGCTGAGATCCAAGGTCACGTTATCGATGTCTTCGTACAGGTACGTCAGGAATTCGTGCCATTTGAACTGTAAAACACGTTAAGACGAGAAATTTATTAATTTAAAGCCTTGTCTGGATAGGCCTCGCGTGCCGGCGCGAACACGTTAAATATTTAATTTATGTCTTGCACAGCAATCGCATGCCATAAAGCTACGTCGAGGGGAAGTGTAAAATAAATTAAATATGAATTGTAGATTTAACTATTTTACAGAACTACACTCTTAGTCCTTATTTTTAATATCTATTTTAAAATGCATGTTTTAGGGGAAATATATGCACCAATGGACAAGTGGACGGAGGCGTTAATTTGGTATAGTCTGATTTAATGGTGTTGGAGGGGTCGGGCTATGAGTGCCAGCTAGGTGTGCTGTTCATTTTACTAAATGTTTTACGATAATAATAATAATAATAATAATAATAATGGCGTGTTTAAGTTACATTGATCTTTAGTCTAGTTTGCGGAAATATTAGCTAGTATTAATGTACCGTTGGAAAAGGGATGCCCAAAGTACTAATCGTACATCCTTTATGTAGAGGCTATTTCCATGTCCCGATGGGGTGAGGGGATGATTATAGTGAATGTGACAGGGTAGAGCCAATGAAGATCTTAAACTAACTTAAACCTAATTAACCAAATCCTGGTGACCACGGGAATTATTCCCCTTTTAGAGAAAAAGCTCCCAGTAGCAGCTGGGAATCGAAACCAGGACCTCTAGGTCAGTGGCCTTGACGACGACTATACCACGAGGCCGGTTGTAATTTACTACCATTCCTGAATATGAATTAGTGAAAATTACCTTTAATTCATTTTTCTCGTTCCTACACCGTAAGTGTAAATAAGTACGAGCTGTGCCAAAAATAAATAAATATATATGTATATATATATACTATAAATATAGCTATGTATAATATATATCTATTGTTTTAATTATTCAAGATGACATTTATATGGATATCACTTTTAACTAAAACAATAATTTTCTTTAAATACTCTTAAGAGCAGGCATAGCAGAACCAATTCAGCTCCCGGCTCGCGCGAGGTATGGAAGTTAAAGAGGAAAGAAAATACCAAGATCTGCCAGAAATGTGTGCAGCGCATTCGTTTTTGAATGATTACTCGAAATTCTCCGTGGTGACTCTGGGGGACAAAGGGATAAAGTTTCTTGTTAATAACTACATTATTTCCCCATTAAGACTGAATAAAGATTTGTGCACAATGCTTAGCTGTGAAGCCATTCTAAAAATGATCAAAAAAGGCCTTTTCAATGCGGGTTTTATCCAAATACAATTTAATATTTCAACAATGATTTGTATTAGGAACCTCTATTAACTCTTTATCTCCATTAATGTTTAATCAGAAATGATCCACGTGCCATAGTGTTCGGGTAAATTCACGATTTCTAGCCGACTGTATCACAGAGTTGATGGGTATGTAATGCATGCTCTTAATAGTCATTTTTACATATGCTATAATGAAATCTCATCAAGTGATTAAATGTTGACACCATAATGCCATCGGCTGAATTAGAAGCTACTCACGTTAAAGTGGAAAACTTTTCTTATATATATATATATATATATAAAAGTTGAAGCTACTTTTATTTTGAGACCACCTTTCACGACCTATTCGGGTTTTATGAATATGTACTAATTACTCTAATGTGTTAGAGATAAGTAAGGTTGAATTCATATGAAGTGTACCCTCATTTGCGGGAAGAAAGAGTGAGAAACCATTTAGGTTAACACACTCTCGGTACTCCCGACTGGTATTCAAACCCCGATATCCCCATCATCAGCAGGTCAGTCTATTGTGAGAGTGACGTATAAGACGATTAGACCACCGAAGCGGGTAGTTGGGAGTTGTAAATACAAAATGGACCCATAAGTAAGTTAACAGTCCATCTCTAGTTACTTTCATAAAATCTTATGCGAATGATTATTGGGTCACCTGTGTCGTATAATTGACGCCACCCGCCCCGTCATCTGTCAGCTGTTGCAGTTCTTCTACTGTCATCTCTTGAGGTTTCATGCCTATGTACTCTATGGCGCCTATCATCTGTAAACAAAACACAAACACAAATCATAGGAGAAATCAGTTGAGTCAGAGTAACAAAATGAATTAAAATAAAAGCATGTAATTCGAACAGGTAGTAAGATGCTTTACTAAAAATAAATAAAACTTAAACTAAAATGAAGCCTGTTAATAAACTAGCATACAAATATTAATGAGCAGTCAAATATTAGTACTTTATATTATATATTAATTAAAAAACAGTCAAAATAACATAATATGATCATAATAATAGTAAAATATAATTTTATAATGTATTAATATAATATGAACCAATCTTGTAAATTTTAATAGCCAAACAAAATAGAAAATAAATATAATTTTTATCAAATTAATTAAGTAATTGATTAAAAGGGTTTTTTGATAGGATATATCAAGTAAAATAAAATTTACCTTCATTATATATAATAGAACTAAACTATTTAATAGAACATCCAAATTTCTGGTACTTTATACACTAAAATATATACAAATAAGTTAATTTTTTGCTAGCAGTTAACAGGGATATACCCTGATTATGAAGTTAAATAACACTCCTTTTTCCAATGCAAGTGAACAAATTTAATATATAATTAATTATAATAATAAATAACTAAATAAAATTAATCCTGTTGATAAATTGATAATTAATAGTTAATAAGCAGCCAAAATATTAGTATATTAATATATTAGTTAATAAGCAGTCAAAATATTATGTATCAATTTATCAATAAGCTTCATTTTAATATTTATGTTGTTACTTTGACTCGATTGATTTCTCATAATACTTGAATAATCTCGCCTTACTAAACTCTTAAAAGGTTATTCAGAAATATGCATGTTGAAATTATGTTATAATTTTAAGAGAGTATCATTATTAGTAATTCCGATAAGAAATTAGTAAAGCTGATTTCATTGCAAAGCAGTCATTTTTCATTTTCATTTATTTGAGGTATTTAATGTGCACTTTCTGAGCCGACTGATATTATCAGCACACGACTAAACTAACTTAAAACTAGTACAGAAACAATACCCATCATCCGTTAATTCATTACTGTGAAAGGGTAAAACATCAATTAAAAATGTTTCAGCTATGCTGGGAACTGAACCCGGGACTCTCAGCACTATATACAGACAGGTTACCGATTTAGCTAAGGAGCTGGATACATAGCAGTCGAGTAGGTAACCGAGACATTGCCAATCAGATGTTGCGCTAAGGTTAAATATTGATTAAAACCTTTGATAGTACATGAGTTTGATGTTTACTGGAATAAAAAAAAAACTATTTTATGTGGCTCTATACATTTATATGCTGCATACCAACTGGAACCCGATTAATGGCTGTGTCTTACTGAGGTAAAATTTAAACATACCAAGAGGGTCAAAGGCACATACTGACTAGGTTTCAAGGGTTGCACAAACTTTAGGGGTTGGCTAGACTGTTCATGAAACCTTTTACCCGTATCACACGACACTAGCTCGTACTTGAAATCCAGTGTGCTAGCACGTCATCATCTAGCGTCGTGTGAATCAGAAAAAGTAAGTGAGGATAGAACAGGCGCTATTTTCGTACTAGTTCCGACACTAGTCTGTGTAATTCGACCAATCAATGCGCGCTGAGACTGTGTAAAGAAATGGTAGAAATGGCGATAACATGGTCATCGGATGTGATTTTGTTGTTGGCATAAAATTATTTTAAACCTTGTTTATATAATACCAAATTGCCACAATATGATAATATATTTAATATATTTAATATATATTTAATTAAAAACATGTCATCTAAAAACGACTAACTGTGTTCAAAACCCAATTTTAATCTATTATTTAGCACCGCGTCTTACTACCCGTTCGGGCTATACGCTTAAGTACTAATTACGCTAATGGATTAGGAATTGGGAAGGTTGAATTTAGAGGAAGTGAACCCGCATTTGCGTGGAGAGAGGGTGGAAAACCATTTAGGAAACCCCCCCCCCCCAGTTCACCCAACCGAGATTCGAACCTCGATCTCCTCGTCCTCAGCAGTCGGGCTCAACACGACTAACGCGTTAGCCAACTACGTCACCGAGGCGGGTCAATTTTAATCTAAATAAACTTGATAGCATGCCAGACTTGGTTAGTTATTTTTTTAGAATATAAAGTGTTCGTAGGCCTAAAAAAGAATATTTGTGTATCAAGGATACTGTACTTGGACACCCATGGGCTTAGGGGCCTCTGACCACATCGTAAATAAATGAATACAAATTTATGGAGATAGTAAACGTTAGTGTCACCCCGAATGTATCCTACCTAACATCCGAATGTACCATTTTTAGCATCCCGCGACCATTATTTCGTCTTTACAGCCAGTCCCGTGTTCATATTCTTTTCCTACGCTCCCTCTAATAATTTTCAATATCATTATTAATAATTAAGGCAGCTGCTGCACCTAAAATTAATCTCTGACGTTCCATAAATATTTGCACTAGAACCTAGTACCAAACTAGTAGCGTGTGAATACTCTAGTCCCGTTTCTATTGTACTAGCTAGTATACAGATATCTAGGTGCTAGCTAGTACACTTGATTTCTAGTACAAGCAAGTGTCGTGTGATAGTAGCTTTAGGTGGGGTTGACAGGAACTAGCAATGACGTAATCGCCTTTGATGATAGATGTCCTCGCAGTGGCAGTGTAACTTGTGTTGTCATCAGTGTCAACATGGATTTTGTAATAATGAAGAGTCAAAAGGGGGAAATAATTATTATTAATGGACACAAATGTAGGTACCATAAAGAGCTTACTGATGGAATTGAACGTTGGAAATGTGTCAAAGCAAATTATAATTATTTTTTTGAAAGCTAAGGATAAATTTTTTTTGTTGGAAGTGTGATTGATAATGACTATGAACCGGAATCAGAAAGTATAATAAATTGAGAGAAATTAAACAATACATTGAAACGCAAAGCAACGTCAAATCCAACTAAGAGGCCTTCTAAACTTTTACACCAAGACCACAAAGAAATCACCAAAACGAAACATTAACGAGTTATGATCAGTTGATACTTAAAAATATTTATCGAGCTAGGAAATTTTTCATTCCTAAATCACCCCAAGATCTTACACAACTACACGAAAGTTTATAGAACCTCATTATACAAATAAATGAAGAAGAAAACGTTTTTTTATAGTAAACGATTGTGTAAATAATATTTTTATATTCTTTTGTGAGACTAATTTAAAGTTTTTATCACAATGTCAAAGTGTGTTTGTTGATGGGATCTTTAAGATTGCTCCTAAAGTGTTCCAACAAATCTTAATAATTCATGAAAATATGATGAACGGTAAATATACTTCATGTTGTTTTTATTTACTGCCTGGAAATTCTACCTTATGTTACTCCAAAGCACTCAAGGATGTAATCTATGAATGTGGTAAACTGTGAGTGACGTTGTATCCTCTCAGAACTGTTAAGACATATTTAGAAAAATCTATTCATAGTGAAACTTTACAAGATTGATCAAATGTTCCTTAGGTCAAAATTGGTTTTAAAAATTGCAAGTATTGTGATTAAGTATAGAGTACCGGTACATTTTTTTCTATTTTGTACTTAATATAAGAGATTAAATTATAATTTTGTCTTTATTAATTGTGAAAAAATAAATCTATGATGTTTAAACATTTTGTCGAGATCCATGCATTTCTATGTTTTATCAGTCCAACTGCTTAGCTTAGTCAGTAACGCGTCTATATACTGAACAAACTGGTTCCAGGTTCGATTGTCGGTGTGGTCAAAACATGTATAATTGGTGAATTATTGAGCTAGTGGGGAATTAACGGACAGGGACTTGAGTGAAGTTTCTGTTCTAAACTCCAGTTATTTTGTAGGTCACGTGGAATAATTTTTTGCATCGTGTCTTATTACCTGTTCAGGTTATATGCATATGTACTAATTACTCTAGTGAGATAAGGATGAATAAGGTTGAATTTAAAGTAAATGTACCAGCAGTCGAGTGAAGGGAGAGTGAAAAGCAATTTTGAAAAAATTGCCTCAGTACACCAGATCAGAATTCGAGCCTATATCTCCCTGTCATCAGAAGTCTAGCCTAATACTAGAGTGACGCCTTAGACCATACGGTCACTAAAGCAGGAATATGTATTGTCAGTAGATAAAGTTGTTGTTAAATAATTAAACACAAATAAATAACATTGGATTAAATATAGTTGAAATATGACACCTGGATTTGGTAATTGAACTCAGGACCTTTAGTTTGACTCACCAATGATCCAAAACTGAGCTAAGACAAAGGTCCCAGGTTTAATTCCTCAAATCAGGTTTCATTTTCAACTATATTTAGTTTATGTGAAAAATGTATCCAAATGTATCAAAACTAAAGCTAATTTCCACTTTCATTAAATAAATATGTTTTATTTAAGTATATTTAATTTCTACTTTCTGAACTAGCTTTTTTTTTTAGCGTCATGTCTTACTACTCGTCTGGCTATACACATAAATACTAATTACACTAATTAATTATGAATGAGGACGGTTGAGGAAGTGTATCCACATTTACGTGGAGGAAGAGTGGCTTTATTTTTTAGAAAAAACCACCCTCAATATATAAAACTGGGACTCGAACCCCAATCTCCCAGTAAGGGACAGTTCAGTCTATGGTGAGAACGACGCCTTAGCCCACGCGGACTCTGAAGTGGGTATAAGTAATCTCAAGTCCAGTTCTAACAATCTCTGCCTGACTCCACGACACATCACTGCCCTCATTGTATCACCTTGTAGAGCTCGTGTTCGAACTCCGCGACGGTCATGGCGGCGCTCTTGAAGAGGTCATGCATCTCGGGCTCTAGGTTGTCCGCGTCGCTCGTCCCCCACTGGTGGGCGTACTTCATGACGTCATAAATATACTGGACGAACGCCACCACCCCTGGGTTCTCCTTCTCCTCGGCGGTATAGGACGACCGGCGGCGGTTGCGGTCGATTCTCCTCTCAAGGTCGTGATAACTGTAGGGGGGAAGAGGGCGTTCATTATTCATTCATACCTGACCTTGACTTATATAGTTCACAAACTAGAAAAAGACACCAAGATTGATTTATTTATATTTTTGTTCTGCATCTAACAACCTCTTCGGAATATTCTCAATTAATTATTCTGATGGGATAATTTAACTTAGTGAAAAACAAAAACATGGACCCGGTAATCAAACCCGGTATACGAAACGAACAGGGATGGTTCAGTTGTAGAGCATTAACGCGCAAAGCCTAAGGTCCCGGGTTCAATTTCAGTGTCCAGATTTATTTTTCACTTAAGATGGAGTGGAAGGGGACGCGAGAAAAGTCCTGTGCTTTTGCAGTTTTTTATGACAAAACTTTTTTTCTACAAAAATAAATCAAATATTGCTTCAGTACAAACACAGAATTTAATTAATTTTGCTCACATGGTGATACCAACGGTAATATTGTTGAATATATGTCATGAGCATAGCGGCATTAGATGACAAATTTTGTTAATGAAGATAAAAAGTTGTCATTAAATTACAGGACACCCTTGATGGATATTCAACAACTATTGATATCAACATTTGAAGAAAATTATACTCTATGTTTTTACTGGAGAAATATTTGATTTATTTTGGCCAACAAAATATTTTTATATAAAAACTACAAAAAACACTGGCCTTTTCTCTCGTGTGGATAATCATCACGTCTCACTTTGTGACATACATGAATTAATAATACTAATGGGGTAAGATTAACGACGCTGCCTACTTGGTGAGTTCGAAGCTATTTTTCAAAGCGGGTTGCATCTTAAACGTAATAAAACACGCTAAGCACTATCATAAACCAACGTAAAACAATATAAAAAGAGTAAATAAACTAGGTATTCCACTCTGGGAGGCCTCTTGTCCATGTTCTGTTAACACTTCCTCTCTTCCTCTGACAAATATACACACTCACTCTAATATATGCGTCTGGACAGTATTGACTTTAATTTAAAAAAAAAAATATTATTGTTTTCTATTCTAGAGAGTCAAATGATTTCACGGATATTTTTAAATCTACATCCTGGCAGGAATTATTATTATTATTATTATTACTACTACTAGCACCGTGTCTTACTACCCGTTTGGGTTATACGCACTTACACTAATGTGTAATGGTAGGGTGATTGTGAGATGAAATGGAGGACCTACAGTTTAAACGTGGGATCCGAACCACGGTGAAGGCCTGGCATTCCACGCATTCACAAGTTGTGATCAATACACGTCTTGTCAGAGGTGAAGGAAGGGTTTGACCATCAGATAAATCTGTGCCGGGAACGAGGATTGAACACCTTACCCCTAGACCGCCAGGCCACTGGCAGGAAGAAGATTCATACATGTAGTTTTTTATGAATAAACTAAAAGGTTTAATTTGATGATTTTTCCTGGTTGTAATGAATGATATGAGCTAGTGGGCAGACGGACCAAGCTGTCAGCCTCGTTTGGTCTGTATTGCTGGAGACCGGGGTTAGAATCCCGGTTGGTCGTACTGATAGAGAGATTTCTCCTGGGTGGATTTTCATTCTCCCTCTACGAAAATTGTATATTTTATCTTACCTCATCAGTGTGAGCATTGGGAAGTGTGTCAAGACGCAGCCCACGTAACAAAAACACACACATAGGCTCACGGAAGCCATCTTGACTAACCTCGGGAGTGGTGAGTTTGGATCCGGAGACCCGACAGTCAGCCTGTTGACGCTCTTGTTATGAGAGTCGGGGAACACTCCGAAGCCCACCAGGAGGTCCTTTGCCATCAGGAGCTTCGCCTTTGCGGACACTTTCATTATGTTGAATTCCGGTGACGATTCCTTCACTGGTGGTCTGCGGGGGAGCCCTATTTCGTCCAGCACCTTGAACATCGGCTCCAGACCCAGTTTGTCCAGGGCGTCTGTTGATGGCCACAATCGTGTATTAGCGCTGGGTTGTGTTTTAGCCCTATGGTTATAGTACCAGCAGTGTTTAAGAGCCTTGGGCTGCTGACCTACAGGTCCCAGGTTTGATTCCCGGCTGGTACTTGGGGATTTTTCTCGAAAGGGGAATTATTCCCATAGTAACTATGGTTTGGCTAATTAGACTTAGGTTAGGCCAGGATATTAATTGGATTCAACCCGTCTCTTGTACTATCACCATCCCCTCATCTCATCGACAAAAAGGAGGTAAGATCGTTCATTAGGGCGTCCCCTGGGCAACGTTATTATTATTATTATTATGATTAATATTTGCTATATAACCTCTTCGGTGTCCACGTGGTCTAACACGCTACTTTCGTGTTGGACTAGACTGCCGAAGATGAGTAGATTGGGGTTCAATCTTGTTTGGGTACACTGAGTTTTTCCTAAATTTATTTCCACTCTCCCTCAACGCAAATGCGGGTGCACTTCATATAAATTAAAACCTACTTAATCCCTTACAAATTAGTGTAATTAGTACATAGGCGTATAACCCAAACGGGTAGTAAGAAGCTTTGCTAAAATAAACTTACTAAATATATAACACTATACATAATTAACCAGGCACCCCCCCCC
>CABFWO010000340.1:170275-321319 GCA_902155825.1 Timema genevievae
CCCCCCCCCCCTCACGTGAAAGTGAAAACTTAGGGAAAATCAACCTCAGGAGACATATAGATCAGAGAAAATATTTTACATTTTTCTTAAGAAAATATTTTGCTATAAATATCTAATCTAACTAGTGCATCGTGCAAAGTCGGCTGCAGATTATTGTGAGAAAATGTTTTCAAAACCTTTTGATAGGAAAGAAGGGAAGGAAATATGGCTAAAAAACGGGTTTTGTCTTCCAATTATTCCAAGATGGCTGCGCGAGTGGTGTTACACCAAGTTCGAAAGCTTGGAATTTTCATCAGGACCCGTAACTCCCAAATATATCCATAAATAAAAACTATTTGACCTTTAGCAAAGCAAGGGCCTTTTTTTCATCCCTCTAATTTACAACTGGTTGATATATTTGTTTACCTGTGTCAACGCAAGAGTTGTAAAGAAGTCTTGCTTGAGTCACGGGAATTGGTTCGGATCCTGAACTGTTCTGCTTCAGGAATTCTGAAAATATAAACGGTTTTCAAAAACTCACTTTATTAAACAAGGACATTTTAATTAATTTGTAGTAGGTTGACCTGGTCCTGTAGGGGTAAGGTGTCAGACTTCTGTGCTGAGGGTCCGGGGTTCAATCCTCGGTGCCGGCACAGATTTATCTGATTGCCAAACCCTTACCTTCACCTCTGACAAGACGTGTATTAATCACAACTTGTGAAAGTGAGGAATGCCGGGCCTCCACTGTGGTTCGGATCCCACGTTAAGCTGTGGGTCCTCCATTTCATCTCAGAATCACCCCACCATTACACATTAGCGTAAGTGCGTATAACCCGAACGGGTAGTAAGACGCGGTGCAAATTCTGGACGGAGAATCCACATCACGTTTTAATACCCTTACGTATCGCATAAATACTAATCACGCTAATGTGTTAGGGATAAGAAAGGTTGCATTTAGAGGGAGGGTATCCACATTTGCACGGAGAGAGAGAGAGAGACAGTAAATCTAGGAGTAAATCATCCTCGGTATAATTGACTGGGATTCGAGCGCCACGATCTCCCCGTCATCGGCAGTGAGAGACTAGCGCCTTAGACCACGCGGCCACCGAGGTGTGCTGTGAGGACAATTGAGGAGCTTCTTGAATAGATAGATAAATAAATAGTAGTGGTTTCGGTCTTGAAAACTGAGATTAACGCCCGAAGGGTTAGTTCTGCTGACCACATGACAGCCTCTACCCGCAGATGCTGGCACTAGCTTCGCCAACATGCTGCGTTCACTCGGTCGATATAGCTCGCCTGCAGGATGACGCCATGGAGGTTCTATATTTCATGACAAACACTGAATAATAATAACCAATGCCGGACTTAGGGAAAGTTAGAAAATACTTGGACTCGTACGTAAGGTCATGCAATCTGGGAGCGCCATCTTCAATACATTATTTTGGGTGTTACTTATTTTAAATGTAAATTATATAATGCACTATGTACCAACAACTTCATTGGTATAAAGTGGAAGGTAAATATTATATCAGGAGGTACGTGAACGACCTAACCACAAAACCTAGTCCTCTTCATGTATGGAATAGGGTAA
Source organism: Timema genevievae (assembly GCA_902155825.1). NCBI lineage: Eukaryota > Metazoa > Arthropoda > Insecta > Phasmatodea > Timematidae > Timema > Timema genevievae. Next base: position 171,846 of record CABFWO010000340.1, read on the forward strand.
GGTTAGGGATATAAAACATAAATATTGAGGTGGGACTTATGGACACCATAAATGTAATGTGTATTAGCTTACCTAGCTAAGTCTGGGCTTAACCTAGTCTAATAAACCTTCATGTAGGGGATGGGGCTAGGGCCAAATTCTGGACGGAGAATCCACGCCACAGTTGGTAACCACAAATCTGATTTGGGAATACGGGGTTCGACCATGACTGAGTGCACTAGGTAAGTCTTCTCAATATTGTGTTTTCCTACCCTCTCTTCAGGCCAATGATGGCGCAATACCTTTAAATCCACCTTCTTCCCTTTGTCACGTTAGGACTAGGGTTTTAAATGAATTACTAAAAATAAGAGACATGTCATTAATATAAAAAAAATACCCGCCTCGGTGGCGTAGTTGGCTAACGCGCCGGTCGTGCTGAGCCAGACCACCGAGGACGGGGAGATCGAGGTTCGAATCTCTGTCGGGTGAACTGGGGGTGGTTTTTCCTAAATGGTTTTCCACTCTCCCTTCACGCAAATGCGGGTTCACTTCCTCTAAATTCAACCTTCCCAATTCCTAATCCATTAGTGTAATTAGTACTTAAGCTTATAACCCGAACGGGTAGTAAGACGCGGTGCTAAATAATAATAATAATAATAATAATATAAAAAAGGTACAACATACCTTAACAATATCTACAATGAAACCGGTTCCGGCAGGAATACATTTTAAACCCAATTAATTTGAAGTCCCTTTTCCACACAGATAGGCATGTAAATGCGCTTTCTGTGTATATTTGTTTAACAAGGTTCAAAAAGACGGAAATAAAAAATGGTATAAGGAGGGGAAGTTAAAATTAGCATTTTCCCTTCGAGTTTACGATACCAGGCCAGGATTGAGTTTATAAAGGAACTGATGTGTGGTCAAATAAGAGAAAAAAGTAGCCCTGTCCTTTGCACGCACGCACACAATATTATTTGTTCACGAATCCCAGAGATCGGTACGCCAAGTTTAAATTTTTAAATCCACTTAAACATGAATTTGAAATAATCTGCATAACTAGATATTACAAATTGAAAAGTCATTAAGAAAAAAAAATCAGTAGGAAGATTTTTAAATATAGCTATAAATACTTCGATCCTAGAAATTGAGTAGATTCTAAAATTGATGGTCGGGGAAAGAGAATGGGTTTAAATGTTTTTATTTGACTATTTATATTTGACACAAATTTTGGTTAATGTTAGTGAAAATAAATGATAAATTAATTAAAATTCGGTAGTTTTTATTACCTAAACGATACTGTTATTATAGGTCACTTTAATCACAAATAATACATAAATCAACTCAGGATCAGTAATAGTATTTTTATCAATAATAATAGGACAAATATTGTTTATTAATACTAATAGGACCAATATTGGCAATATTAATCAACCAAAAATAATATTTTACATTTGGATATCAAAATAGGAAAGAAGAGTACTCAATTTTTATAGTCAAAAATAGTATACGTACTCTTTTAAAAAAAGAGTACGATTGATGGCCCTATTTGTGAGCTAGCCCAAACGCTGTTAAGAAGCAGTATTCTAAACCTTTAAGGTACAGAACATTGTTTAACTTAACTATTATAGACCCATTTCGGCGGCCGTATGGTCTAAGAAGTCACTCTCGCAATAAATGGAACTGGGGATGACATGGAGATAGGGGTTCGAATCCATATCGGGTGTTGTGAGGATGGAAATTAATAAAAGGTTTTATACTCTTCCCTTCATGCAACTGCGGGTACGCTTCCACTAAATTCGACCTTCATCACCCTTAAATCATTAGCGTTACTTGTATATATTAGTATCACTAATATTTCGCTTGATTTCGCCCCTCAGCAAATATTTTGATCATACCGGCATTATGGACTAAGAAACTTTCAGAGTTTTTTAAAATAATTATTAATAATAATATTTAGCACCGCGTCTTACTACCCGTTCGGGTTATACGCCTAAGTACTAATTACTCTAATGGGTTAGAAATTGGGAGGGTTGAATTTAGAGGAAGTGAACCCGCATTTGCGTGGAGGGAGAGTGGAAAACAATTTAGGAAAAACCACCCCCAGTATCACCCGACCGAGATTAGAACCTCGATCTCCCCGTTCTCGGCGGTCGAGCTCAACACGACTAGCGCGTTAGCCAACTACGCCACCGAGGCGGGTAAAATAATTATTAATTAGTGAGATAAACAAAAGGTATATTTACGAATTATTCTAAACAATTGTAAAAATGATTAAATCACTTAGAGGAAAAGCAGGTGCACTAGTGCGGATAATTACTGAGGGAACCATTATGAATATTACATATTTTAACCACCCTCACAGAAGCATCTGTGGTCACATAGTCTAAGACGTCACTTTTGTAATATACTAGACTGCCGAAGACCCGGTATCAAGATTCAATCCTGGTAGGGTGTACTTTTTTTTAGCTCCACGTCTTACTACCCGTTCATATTATACGCTTATGTACTAATTACGTGAATAGTTTTAGGGATGAGAAAGATTATATTTGGAGTAAATGTACCCGCATTTGTGTGGAAGGAGGGTGGAAAACCATTAAAAAGCCACCCTCAGTACACCCAACCTACATTCGAACCTATATCCCCCCGTCATCGGCAGTCTAGTCTATTGCTAGAGTAGCGCGTTAGACCACGTGGCCAACGCAGCGGGTAGTAGAGTGTACTGAGGGTGGTTTCCCTAAATGGTTTTCCACTCTCACTTCCCGCAAATGCAGATACACTACATCTAAATTCAACCTTCCTTAATCCTAGCCGACTAGAATAATTAATACATACAAAACATTAGCGTGGTTAATAAACTTAGCACATTAGTACATATGTCCCAAACGGGTAGTATGACGCGGCGCTAAAAAAAGCACGTAAAAAAATACCAAATGAAATTTTATTATTTTTAGGGGATCAATTGTAAGAAAAGGCGCTGCCCTTAACTTCGTCCAATTAAATACGATATTATTATTATTATTATTATTATAATTATACCAATGAATAAAAGTCCAATTGTTCCAATTTTTTTGGTCAGCCGAGTGTACTGCGGTGTTGCCGTGACCGGAGACAGTAACGTACATTTTCTTTGGTCACGAACCCTCTGTGCATGTTCCCGCCATCCTCTCCACTACACAGTGGGACCCTAAACATCGGGAATATCTCAAACCCACGCGGACATGGCCCTGTCTATAGTAGGACCCTAAACATCGGGAATATCTCAAACTCACGCGGACATGGCCCTGTCTATAGTAAGACCCTAACTATCGGGAATATCTCAAACCCACGCGGACAATGGCCCTGTCTATAGTAGGACCCTAAACATCGGGAATATCTCAAACCCACGTGGACCTGACCTCTGTCTAGAGTAGGACCCTAACTATTGGGAATATCTCAAACCTACGCGGACATGGTCCTGTCTATAGTAGGACCCTAACTATCGGGAATATTTCAAACCCACGCGTACATGGCCCTGTCTATAGTAGGACCCTAACTATATCGGGAATATCTCAAACTCACGCGGACATGGCCCTGTCTATAGTAAGACCCTAACTATCGGGAATATCTCAAACCCACGCGGACAACTCAAACCCACGCGGACATGGCCCTGTTTATAGTAAGATCCTAACTATATCGGGAATATCTCAAACCCACGCGGACATGGCCCTGTTTATAGTAAGACCCTAACTATCGGGAATATCTCAAACCCACGCGGACATGGCCCTGTCTATAGTAAGACCCTAACTATATCGGGAATATCTCAAACCCACGCGGACATGGCCCTGTCTATAGTAGGACCCTAACTATATCGGGAATATCTCAAACTCACGCGTACATGGCCCTGTCTATAGTAGGACCCTAATTATATCGGGAATATCTCAAACTCACGCGGACATGGCCCTGTCTATAGTAAGACCCTAACTATATCGGGAATATCTCAAACCCACGTGGACTTGGCCCTGTCTATAGTAAGACCCTAACTATCGGGAATATCTCAAACTCACGCGGACATGAATCTGTCTATAGTAAGACCCTAAATAAATCGGGCTACAACTCCGCGTGGATATGGCGTACATTGGGACCCCCGTGGCTGAGTGGTCAAGAAAGGCGAATACAGTCTAATTTTGTGTTGTTGTCAACATTTATAGCATTTCACTACATTATTGGTATTATTTAATAGTCATTTATGTTATCTATCAAAATTGACAGCTGCAGATCACATGAGTTGACGTATGAATACTTGAAATAATATCTAGTAACTTTTTTATAGCTTTCATATGAAGGCCTTCATATGAAAATTGACCTTAGTAACTTTTCTGGATGTCAGTCTAAACATATTTAGTTGTAGCTTTTCTAGATATTATATAAGGCTCAGCCTATCAGAATTGGACTACAATACATTTATTAGCTGTCGGATAAGGTTCGTCTTATGAAAATTAGACCGTAGTAACTTTTATAACGGTCGGATTAATCTCTTTCTATGATAATAGACTTTAGTAGCTTTTTAGTTTTCAGATAAGAATCTTCAAATGAGAATTAGACTGTAGTAGCTTTTCTAGCTGTCAGATAGGTCTCTTCCTATTAAAATTAGACTGTAGTAACTTTTCTAGCTGTCAGATAAGGTTCTTCCTATTAAAATGAGGTCGAACTTGTCTAGGGTATCCTATATCGATCTCAAGTTGAGACACAAATAGTCAAGTATTTGTGTTTCGTTTCGTCACTATTCAATAATATGTTTCACATCACTAGGGTTGTCGACTTTAGTACTACATTTTGCTGTCTTTGATCAAGTCAATTTGTAATTCGTGGTTTTAACAGAGTAAGTAAGGTCTATAAATAAACCTGACAATGTCCAAGCCCACTTTCAATTAAAATTAGTTAATAAATACATTTGTTGGGGTCCTTATGCGGTTTGAAATATCAAAGATGTTTTCCTGGAAAATTAGTGTAATGTAGCTTTCCTCGTTTTCCCCTCGTACCCTTGGTTTTAAAGGTCAGAAGCTAAGAACTCAGAAACCTGAAGTAGACTTTTTTTCCTCTCCTCAACACTTTGCAACACCTTCAAAAGGCCACCCAAATTTAACAATACTCCAACCAAACTACAAAGCTTAAAACAGTATTTTACAATGAGCCATAGGCAATATAATTATTGAAAAATATTTATACGAACATCCGGATGTAGAGGATGCTACCACCCTAGACCAGCCATTCCTCGCCTTCAATTAAGACCATCCTGCTTACATTTTACTTGATTTGAATTGATAAACTCAGAAGCACACTTTTTTTTCATCCATAGGATTAAAAATTAAATTTATTTATCTTGAACATTTTAATGCTAAGTTCTTTCGTGTGTTTGTTTACAAACAATTCAAACATGTGCAATTTTATTTACACATGCGAATATTGATCCTTGTTAAGATATACATTCATTAAAATGTAATATAGATCTACCTTACACACTGGACAGTCTTTATTGACCAATAATGCTCTCTATAATAAATATTTCTGAGAAGAAGTAAGATCAAGAACATCGTATCTACTTGACCATGAGGTTGAACCAATCAAAGACAAAGATGGTCACAGCAGGAATTATATAATAATTGTTTCTAAAGAGAATCAGGATCAAGAACCTCGCATCTACCTGATCATGAGGTTGAATTAATAAGAGACAAAGAAACAGGAACTCTATAGTAATTGTTTCTGAAGAGAAGCAAGATCAAGAACCTCGCATCTACCTGACCACGAGGATGAATTAATTAGAGACAAAGAAACAGGAACTCTATAGTAATTGTTTCTAAAGAGAAGCAGGATCAAGAAACTTGTATCTCCCGGATCATAAGGTTGAATTAATCAGAGACAAAGGAACAGCAGGAACTCTATAATAATTGTTTCTGAAGAGAATCAGGATCAAGAACCTCGTATCTCCCGGATCATGAGGTTGCTCCGCTCGTTGAACCAGTCGTTGCTGACGGCCGATTCTGGTGTGGGATGCTCCTTGCCCCAACGTCCGCATACGAACTGGTAGAAGTTGTCGCAAGGGTCAGCCGAGGTGTCCATCGATTGAAGGAGGTTGGCCGCTGGGAAATAACAAAACAATTATAGTATTTATGTGACTACAGAATTTATCTTAACATTTGGGATCTACTTCAGCGGTGGAGAGGGGACACAAAAAACTATAAAAAAGTTAATATTAACATGTGACCCAGTTGACTTTGTTTCCTAGCTATAGTCATGTTTGTACTCGAGTAATTTGGAGCTACTTAACTTTATAGTAAGTGCTCAAAATGGCCACCTTCAGCCTGAATGCAAGCCTACAATCGCCTTGTTGTAGAATGCCGCACTCTTTAAAAAAAATTACCAGGTGTTTATATGCTTCGTTAGCATCCTTCTTACGTACTGTACGTTGACAAATTATTTCAATGCTGACAGTGGGTGTTATTATTATTGTTTTAGCACCGCGTCTTACTACCCGTTTGGTTTATACGCTTAAGTACTAATTAATGGGCTAGGAATTTGGAAGGTTGCATTTAGAGGAAGTGAACTCGCACTTGCGTGGAGGGAGAGTGGAAACCCGTTTAGAGAAAACCACTCCCAGTTCACCTGACAGAGATTTTAACCTCGATATCCCCGTCCTCGGCAGTCTAGCTCAACACGAAACTGGCGCGTTAGCTAACTACACCACAGAGGTGGTGGGTGTTGAATAAACAATTGGTCAAGTATGGTAGACAAACAGTTTAGTGGAATTACTTATCTGTAATTCGGAAACAAGATAAAAGTGTTCCTTATGTGTATTAACTATTTTTTTTCCTCCTGTTTCACCGCTGAAGTGTTTCCCACATATCACGGTACAATCAATTTATAAATAATTTGATAAGCCCATTTCCAACACTAGTGATTACGAGTAAATAGCCCATACCGATTTTGACAAACGAACACTCATTTTGAAGTTTTAGGGTTCAGGAGGTTGGCAAAAATAGTATCTTACAAAACAAAATCCTATTTTCATTACAAATTTACTGTTTTTATGCTGTGTGTGCAGTGACTAATATGTACACTCCACTTACACTGAACGGTAGCTGTCGTACCTTGACCTATCTTATAAGCTATGCCATAGTGGAACGATGTAGGATAAGCTTGCCACCTCTTAGGCTAGATAAAGGGTACAATCAGTCTTTGTTTACATCACCATGGAAACAATCCACTAGCAAAACTTTAATATAAATATCAACATTGGCTGCACTACCCTCTGATTTACTGTATTTAAGTTACTCAAATTATATCCTCTAAGGGTGCATATTTATTAGAGGGAGCTTTAAATACTTTCCCCAACGTCGGTCTTGAGGAAGAATGGTAAATATTACTGTGGTAGTGTTGGGGCCCAGTTTCATAGTCAGCTTTAGTACGCCTCAAGTGCGGCGCTATACTAAATACAAGACGTCACCTACCTGAAATTGAATGGAATGGGCCAGTTTCATATGCGAAACTGGCCCATTCCATTTTGGTCTAGGTAGGTGTCGTCTTGTATTTAGTATCGACTCGCACTTTAGGCGTACTAAAGCTGACTATGAAACTGGCCCTTTATTGTAGCAGGCTGTGGGGATCCCCCCTGCCCCCCACTCTCCTTAGCGTGACAGTCAAGCAACCTAACAAACATCTACAATAAAGGTGGTAACAGAGAGCTAGCATAAGCTTTTATTGCAAACACTGGTCGAAAGTGACTAATGTTAACGTATGTGGAAATAAGTATTTATATTTATATAGTAATACTAGATTCAATCAAAAGTATTACCAAAAGCTTTAATAATACTTCCCTAGGGATTACTTTATATATGGCTTTTTCATGAGTAGTTTAGTAATAATCATCATCATTGGCATCATCATAAGCATCATCATCATCATTGTCATCATCAACATCATCATCGACATCATGATCATCATCAACACCATCATCAATATCATTGTCATTACTATCATCGCCATCATCGTCAACATTATCATCACAATCATCACAATCATCATCATCATAACCATCCTCATATTCAACATCATTGTCATCATCAACATCATCATACTCATCATAATGACAATCATCGTCATCATCATTATCATCGTCATCATCATCATTATTGTCATCATCAACATCATCATCATTATCATCATCAGCTTCACCGCCATCATTATCATATTCATCATTATCATCATCAGCATCACAATCATCGTCATCATCATCGTCATCGTCATCATCACCACCAACATCATCATCGTCATTGTCATTATTATCATCAGCATTTCCGCCATCATCAACATTATCATCATCATCATCATTATAGTCATCATCATCATTATTATCGTCATCATCATCATGATCATCATGATGAACATTTTACGGCCACTGGCAGGTTTGTTTGGAACAATGTCTCCTTTCACTCCATCACATCTCCTCTTACACCATAGACCAGTCCTCTCCTAATTCCTCCACATTCCTCTGTACTCCCTTCAGCCACCTATATCTTCATCTTCCTCTTGACCTTCCGCCTCCCACTTGAATATCTAACATCTTGTTTCCTATCCTCTCATCCTCCATTCTACTCATATGGCCATACCATCTTAGCCTTGACTTCTCTATCCTGTCCTTCAATTGGCAAATTGAATGTTGATATCAATTTAAATCAGCTTTAATTACCGTCCTGTATGGTATACTAGGTAGCATAACAACCCTTCCGAGGCGCGTGTGGCTGTGGTGTTTTATAACTCGCGATATTAATTGATCGATCATATGTGGCTGACAATTTCCGTACATCCATCACAGACTAAACCCTAAAATATTAGTTAATAATGATTCTGAGCAGGGAAAAAAATCCTGGATAGCTCACTGGTAAAGCATTGGTGCGCTAAAACAAAGGTCCCTTGTTCGATTCTAGTGCCCAGGTATCATTTCTCAACTAATTTAATTAATTGAAATGTTTTGTAGTGACCTTGTTAAAAAAAAAAGGTTATAGATGTTTGAGGAAGACTGAATCTATGTTTCTAACCATTTGACCCTTTACTTCAGAATTAAGACATTTCTCATGAAACATCTTTGAAAATAAGCCAAACTACCCATTTAATCCATCGAAAAAATTTTAAAATTAAAATCTATTTGTTTAGTTCTATAGAGACATATTAATACGGATCGTGATTTGCGGTATAAAAAAAAAATCTTTAATATTCTTCTTTTCCTCCTCGCTGTTCCCAGGCAATGAAAGTTGGTGATTGAGATATCCGTCGTTTGACGGAGGGGCAGGGCTCCACACGCCATTCTGCGTTTAGGAACCTATCCGTCTTATCACCTGCTACCTCGTCGCTTAGTAGAACCTAATTAACGTACAGTTGTAATAAAATGGCATGACATCTCTTAAGGTCAGGTGGAAAGAGATGCGAGAAAAGGCCAGGTAAACAAAAAAAACTATCTGGTAGAAACATAGCGTTTAATTTTATTCATATGGTGATATCAACAATTTTTGAATTTGTGGTGCCAACACCATTGTGGCATTAGATGACGAATTTTTTAAATAAATATTAAAAACTGCCATTGCATTTTAGGACATCCTTGGCAGATATTAAAAAATTGTTGATATTACTATGTAAATAAAATTAGTCTTTGTACTGAAGCAGTATTGTATTTGTTTTGCCTAAATAATATTTTGATATAAAAACTATAAAAATACTGCCCTTAACTCACGTTCTTTACACTCCCACCTTAAAACACCCGCCAGGGACAAATACGCCAGTCTTAGCAAGTGTGTCTGTCTACTGAGCTAAGGGTCCCAGGTTCGATTTCTGGCATGGCCGAAAAATGTATCATTTAATGAAATGTTGAATTCCCCTTTTCACAGTGATGAGTTAACGGTCGGGGTCTGGATGCTGTGTATGCTCTAGATTTAAGTTATTTTATGAGTCGTGTGCTGATATAATTAGTCGGAGAAAGTACACGTTAACACCTCAAATAATATATGAAAAAATTAAATTAATTCTTGCGCAGTTTGTATGAGAGGGGGTATCGGAGATTTAGTCCTGTTTAGTGGTGGTGAGAGGGGTTGTTTTCCTAATCGAGTTCCCCATTCATCTCCAATCAAACACGAGTAAACTTAATTTTAAATTATACATTCATATTCTAAACCCTATTGGTAGGCCTATAGATCAAGGGTAGAATAATCCTCAAACTGATTTTTTTTTTGTCTGTGCTTTGCGTCTTACGGCCTATTCGCGTATTCACATTCATTTGTCATAGTATGAGGAAGATCAAACTTAGAGGAAATATGTAAGAATTTGTGTGAGGAACTTTTTAGGAAAACTCATCTTGAGTACACTCGGCTTGGATATGAGTCCCGACTTAGGGCCAGTTTCATAGTCAGATTTAGTACGCCTCAAGTGCGGCGCTATACTAAATACAAGACGTCACCTACCTGAAATTGAATGGAATGGGCCATTTTCATATGCGAAACTGGCCCATTCCATTCTGGTCTAGGTAGGTGTTGTCCTGTATTTAGTATCGACTCGCACTTTAGTCGTACTAAATCTGACTATGAAACTGGCCCTTACCCATCATCATGAAACTAGACTATATGAGATCCACACCTTAGCCCGCGTACCCCCCCGACCCATATTATTAGTATTTGACCTCCAGCCATGGTCAAGTGCTCAAAGGTGTGAGGTAGCCGTTGGCATTTGACCGTCACTGACAGGGAAGTTGAGGAATAAATGATCTACTAATAATTATTTTAAAGCAATTACAATAGTTTGGGTGACCTGGTGGTCTAGGGTTAAGGTGTCGGACTTCTGTACTGGGGATCCGGGGTTAAACACTCGGTCCCGGCACAGATTTATCTGATTGCCAAACCCTTCCTTCACCTCTGACAAGATGTGTATTAATCACAACTTGTGAATGTGTGGAATGCCAGGCCTCCACCGTGGTTCGGATACCACGTTAAACTGTAGGTCCTCCATTTCATCTCACAATCACCCCAACATTACACATTAGCGTAAGACGCGGTGATGATAATAATAATAATAATAATAATAATAATAATAATAATAATAATAATAATAATAATAATAATAATAATAATAATAATAATAAAGTTCCCCCACCTGATCGTACACACTCCAGAGATTCACAAACGATAGTAGATCTGTACTGGGCATCTGTAAACATGAAACACAATTATGTCTATAAATGAGGCATTTTCTGCAGTAAATTTAATAATTTGAACATTTATATTTTTCAAGGTAAAAATATAAAACTCTTATCATGTTAATATTGGTACAAATAAGTTTTTTTTAACATGATTAGATAGTTGCACAAATAAGTATGAAAGTATTTGAGGTCAGCGAAACTAATAATCCCTGAAAAAATAACCTCTGAATTTTACCGAAAAGTCATAAATTCTGTAACACTTTCTGAATACATTTTTTAGCAAATTCCCCTACCAAATAGAGGGATTGGAATTAGGACAGTTTAAATGATTGCCTGGCACTTAGTCTAATATGGTAAATATTTTGATTCAATATAAGTACTAAGCATTATTTTTTGTTTTTCTTATAGTTTTTTTTATTTCATACTTAACGTACAGTACATTTTGATTTCTTCTTTTCTATATTAAATATAAGTTTATTATTCAATTATTACTGGTATTGTAAACACCTTGATAATTTATCTGTGTGTAAAATGTGTTTGATAAAATATATTTGTCAATAATAAACGTTAAGTTGCTGCTGTTAAAAAAAATGTAAAACAGGAACTCCTGTATCTGGCACAAAATTTGTTACAATGAAATATAAGAATATGTAACAAAATATTCATGGTCATTTGTCAAAGATATCGAGCGGTGTTCATGAATGTATCGAATTATCTTCTTCTGTTCCTTAATACTCTTTCAAATAAAAAGTTTACTTTACCAGCATTAATATTGGTTTTATTGGTATTTCTTATCAAAATGACTTAAAGGTGTTCAAGAAAGCTATGGATGGGTTTTAACAGTTTTATTTTTGTAAACCATTTTAGTCTTTAGATTAGTAAAAAAATTTAAAATGAAGATTTTTGGATTCCTTCTCTAAAATTCTCATTATTATTATAAAACAAATGTACAACTTTATCGTACATGTACAACTTTATCGTACATACTTTCTCATATAGTCTAATATAGTTCGTGACAAAATTTTAAAAAATCAGTCATTAGTACTTCCCTTAATTTGAGGGTTAAAATATTTATTTTTTTCTAATCCTTGAGACATGACTTATAAAATTTAAGCATCAAATTTGAACAAAACCCATTAAACCAATTCGACTTAAGCTCTGGGTACAAACAGACAAAGAGCGAGGCAGGAAAAAAGACATGTAAACAGGCAGACACCTATAGTGGGACTAGGGAACACATACAATTCGTTAAGATTCATCATAACCTCGAGGTGGAGATTGTTCACCATTACAATACTTTATCTATATTTGATCAAATAAAATAATACCTTATTTATTAAAGTTTTAACGATTAAATAGTCAGATCTCAATAAACCTCAATAAATATGTTGAAATTGTTTGTTCTTATAATGAAAACGTTAAAAAATGTTTCCAAAAAAAATTTAATACAAAAGTTTATTAATTAAATAAGAATAAACAGTTTCCAAAATGAAAAAAATTAATGTGTAAGACCATGCAAAGCACGATTATATACTTTTAACGTAAAGATTCATATACTAAAAAATTGTAAAAAAAATCAGTTAATAAAACCAATAAAGGGTGAATTTAATTAAATTTAGTAAATTGTGTTTTATGAGATACCAGTCATAAATATTTTAGTATAGGTTCTTCTAACATTATTTGTATATTGAGCTAGTGATCGAACTTATCTTGTGCTAAATCGAGGTTTTTGTTTATTTTATGTAAACGTCCATTTTAACGATTCACAGAATAACCATATATTAAGGGAATTTTTTATTCGACATCAAGAGAATCAGTAAACCATAACATTTCAGATGGGCTAGACAACGCAGTAGACAAACATTCTTTGTTCTTGTAAGGCAGTACATCAAAAGTTTGCTGAAGCAAATAGCGCCGATCAATACTGTCTTTCCACATGCATTGTTATTTTCAGTTGATATTATCAGCACCAAGAAATAGGTCGTAAATATGAAATGACACAAAAAACCCATAGATTTTCCTCATGGTCATCCAGTGGGCATGCCATAATTAGCCATTGACCTATTAACTTTAATGCCGTATTAATTAAGTTAATGTCATTGACAATAATATTGGTCGATGAAAACATGTCGATAGAATCCACGCGTAGGTGTATCACTCTAAGCAAAAAAATTTCCCAAACAGGTAGGATAAGCTATCGTTATTCAAATATGAAAGCCAAAATCAAAACTTTTTGAATAAACATATATAAACATGCACACAAAATGAAACGTCACATTTTATAAATACTATATTTTTTTTGTAATTTAAAGGATAGATTTAAAAATGTTAAGGTTTGTAGCTATTTGAATAACTCTCCACTAAATTTAAATAACACACGTGTTGACACACACATACATACATTTATTCAGGCCGAATGATTCCGTTTAAAAACGTTCAAAGGTTTACATATTTGAGTTAAAATCTATTTAAGAATCTGTTTGCGAGTACATTTTCTATATAAATAAAATGAAGAGTTTGTCTGTCATGCACTTTGCATCTACCGCAAGCAGAAGGCTGAAATTTTAAAATAAGTAGCCCCTATACACGAACACGTGAACCTCAGAGCTGGAATTTTAAAATTTTGATTGGATTTTTGCTAAGTTTATTAAAAACTGGTTTGGAATAAATCAAGGGATAAGATTTATCTTCTATTTTATTTAGTTGCTACCCCGGGCAACTCCGGATAGTTTAAAATAAAATAAACATGTATATTTTATTTAAAACATATATCTAATAATAATAATATATATGTCATATGTAATAATAATATATAACATATATATTGTTTGTAATAGCAATTTTTTTTTAATAAAGCATATGTATTAATATGTATACATATATATCATACATTTGTATATATATTAATAAGTATTATATATATATTTTCATTAAAATAAATTACACACATATTCTTATATAGATTGTATCTTAAATATGTACACATTTGAAGATTTTCAAACCAACTCTCTCGGACTTAATAAAACTATAATTATTTAATTATTTTATAATAATACAGTTATTACATTTCATTTGAACCTCACCTATTTTCATTTTTAAAAAAAGTTTCTAAAATATAGTAGCATATTCATGAATTAGTCTCACAGTATTACTTATTTTTATTCACTTTACTAAATTAAATCTCCCTGGTTATTTAATAATTTACACAAATAGCTTGCTACATTTACATAATATTAAGATAAAGAGGATGATTATAGATAAATCCACTATTTTACTGTGAAAAAGTAAATCTAGCTGGAATATTTCAAATATTAAGTAATTGTAAATAATTTAATATTTTGCAAGCGTATAACTCAAACTGGTAGTAAGAGGTGGTGCTAAATAATAATATAATAATAATAATAATATTTCATCGGTGGTTTGGCCTCAAGTTATATTTGCCCTTAAGATAGGATGGTAGGGGTAGCAAGCTAAGGGTGTATGTTTTTCAGTTTTTATATAAGAAATATTTTAGTAAAATTAAATAAAATATCACTATTCAAGTAGAAACATAAGAGTTTAATTTTCTTCGCCTGATGATATCAACATTTCTTGAATATCTGTCTTGAGCATAGTGTAATTAGATGAGACACTTTTTAAATGAACATAAAAAGCTGTCATTAAATGCTAGGACATCCTTGACAGATATTCAAGAACTGTTGAGATCATCATGTGAAGAAAATTAGACTATACGTTGCTACTAGAGCAATATTTGATTTATTTTGGCCAACAAAACTGTTTTACTATTAAAAAACTGCATAAACACTGACATTTTATCGCCGCCTTTTCCACATCACCTTATGACAGGGAAATATATTCCTCCACCTTCTATTATTTGATTCCCTATGGCAACCAAACTGTTTTGATCACCAAGGGGAAAAATTAAGTGACCCAATCGAAGTTTGTTGATCTTGAACAAACTCGTGACTGACCAACTACTCAAATAATCGTCCAAATGGTCTTTTAGATTGGTCGATCGATCGATGAGTCAAACAAAAGAAGAACCACATTGTGGACCTTTGATCACTCACACAATATGGAGACGATGACAAGGGCTATTAGGAGTATTAAGACGAGTAGGAGCAGCAGAATGATAGGAGCCATAACTCTTCGTTGTCTCCACCATCGTCTTTTGTAACTGTTTGGCAAACAAACAGAAACAACAGTTATTACAAACAACAACATTTACTGTCGCTCATAAACATCAAACGGCGTGCTATGGGTATTGTTGTGACATCACATTTAAATAAAAAATTAACACACTTTTCTAAAAAAATAAATTTACCACCACATCTTACTACCCTTATGGGTTGTACTAAGTTCTCTTATGTGTTAAAGATGAGAAGGGTTGTATTCAGAGGAAGTGTACTCGTATTTGCGTGGAGGTAGAGTAGGAAATCATTTAGTAAAAACCACACTCAATGCATCCAACCGGGATCAAACCACGACCTCCACATTCCATGTACTAACTACTCTAATGTGTTATAGATGATAAGGGTTGAATTGAGATTAAATTCACCCACATTTGCGTGAGGGTAAAGTAGGAAACCGTTTAGTAAAAACCACACTCAATGCACCCAACCGGGATCAAACCACCATCTTCCCATTCCATGTACTAGCTGATCTAATGTGTTATAGATGAGAAGGGTTGAATTGAGATTAAATTCACCCACATTTGCGTGAGGGTAAAGTAGGAAACCGTTTAGTAAAAACTACACTCAATGCACCCGACCGGGATCAAACCACGACCTCCCCAGTCCATGTACTAACTGCTCTAATGTGTTATAAATGAGGAGGGTTGAATTTAGATTAAATTCACCGGCATTTGTGTGAAGGTAAAGTAGGAACAATTTAGTAAAAACCACACTCAATGCACCCAACTGGGATCAAACCACAATCTCCCCATTCTATGTACTAACTGCTCTAATGTGTTATAGATGAGGAGGGTTGAATTTAGTAAATTAACCCGCATTTGCGTGAAGGTAGAGTAGGAAAACGTTTAGTAAAAATCACACTCAATGCACCCGACCGGGATCAAACCACAATCTCCCCATTCCATGTACTAATTACTTTAATGTGTTAGGGATGCGGAACGACGAATTTAGAGGAAGTGTACCAACACTTATATGGAAGGAAAGTGGACAACCTATTTAGGAAAAACCCAGCCTCAATACACCCGACTGAGATTCAAACCCTGATCTTTCAGTCAACGGTAGCCCAATCTTTACAAGAGTGTCGTCTTGAATCATTCGACCACCAAACGTTTTATTTTTTATTTGTTAAAAAAATAATAAAATATGTCCTCCATAGTCAGAAAATCAAGAACAAACTTTGTACATGTTCTGGAAAATAAATAAAGGATTCGGGTATCAAGAATTGAGTATTCTGTGCGGTTTTTCGGCCGTCCTACTAAATTTCGTTCGTCTTATTTTACCGTTGCGAGAAATAATGATGGAACGCCAACCTCTCCTTTACCGAGTCGGTCTTAGTGTAAAGTGCTCACCTCAAGACCCGATGATCGTCAGTTCAAACCCAGCCGAGGTCAACGGATTTTTCCTAAGTTATAAAAATCCGTAGCACAACTTCCTTTTAAGGGGAAGTAAAGCCGTCAGTCGCATGTCAATTGTGGCATGTTAAAAAATCAACCAGGAAATTATGTGAAAAAACACCTTTCCCGGCAAAATTGATGGCATGGAACCATTCTTTCACTCTCAAAGAAATGATCGTGCTGATATAATCTGTTGCTTCAGTAAATGCACGTTAAATACCTCAAATAAATAGGTTGAATTAAAATATTTCACCAACAAACTATACAAAATGCTTTTGACATATACTCCACGTAGCAAAAAAATAATAAAATTCGTTAGCTGAATGAGGAGACAGATAGACAAGGCGCATTAGCAGTCTATGTTCACTGATAAAAGGAATGGACCTGTCGTAAGACAGAACTCTTGGTAGTAATAACAACCGTTGCTAAATAATTATAAACCTAGTTGTTTTAGCACCGTGTCTTACTACACGTTTGGGTTATAAGCTTAGGTACTGATTGAGCTAGTGGTTTTAGGGATGAGGAAGGCTATATCTAAAAGAAGTGTACCGCATTTGCTTGGAAGGAAGAGTGGAAAACTATTTTGGACAGACCACCCGACCATGGTTTGAACCTGATCTCTACGTCATCGGCAGTCTAGTCTACCACGAACGTATTACCTTTTATAAATCCATTACAGTTTCCAGCCTGTGGCCTGGTTCAGTTTTTTTATTCAAGCCATATATTTTCCATTACCGGCTTGCTTAGCCTGTCGTAACTTCATATGCATTATAGCATAACTTAATATTAGAACAGGCACAACATCCAGTCCCCAGCCATTAATTCATCACTGTAAAAGGGTAAACCCAAATTTCACCAATGATAAATTTTTCAACTATACCGTGAATCGAAACTGAGAGCCTTAGCTCAGTAGACAGACAAGCTACCGACTTAGCTAAGGTGTCGGATAACATAAAGCTAGTAATTTAAATCAAATTTAGTATAATGATGATAAACTCTTTATTTAAGTTTTTATACCTTTATTTCACGATTAAAAACTGTCCTAGTATTACTAAAAATTAAGAGCTGGTATTATGTTTAGTACATAAAAGAGTAGGTAACCAAACGAATCCTATTTAGTTAATACTATTAGCAGGACTTAACGGGGCTATTTTATAAATTTAAATAAACCATTTCACCCGCGTCAATGGGCACGTGGTCTGTGGGTCAAACCTGCTTCGGTGGCTCACCTGGTCTCTAAGGTAGCACCCTCGCAATAGACTGGACCGCCTATGATTGGGATATTGGGAGACTGGGATTCGAATCCCGGTCGGGTTTACTGAGGTGTATTTCCTCTCTCCCGCCAAGCAAATGTGGGGACACCTCCTTTAAATTAAACCTTTTTTCATCCCCAGCACATTAGCTTAATTAGTACATATGTGTACAGCTCGAACGGGTAGTATGATGCTGTTCTGAAAAAAGGTCAAACTGATCTGGTCTGATTTTTGCCGTTGTCGAGGAGCTCAGAGTTTGAATCCTGGTCAGGTGTATTAGGGATGTTTTTCCCTAAACTGTCTCCCACTTTCTCTTAACGTAAATTTCGGAACATTCCTCTAATGTTTACGTTCCTCAACCTTATCTCACTAGCGCGATTAAATTTGAATATCACGAACAGGTTGGGAAAAAAAAAGAAGGAAAAGAAGCAATTTATTTAACTTTAAATATTGTTTTATTGAATTATTTCTATATTCGTCAAATGAACTAAATTAAGACAGCTTGAGAAAACTTAGCAACATAGTTAAATATTATTATTACTATTGGTGGTGGTGGTGGTGGTGGTAGTAGTAGTAGTAGGTAGTAGTAGTAGTAGTATTAGTAGTATCTGATTGCTATACAGGTGTACCGTAACTTCAGCGGTGGTTGAAAACAAAAAACAATTAATAAAGTTCATACAAACATATGTTCCATTTGACCGAGCTATGGCCATGTTTTTACTTGAGTAATGTGGAGCAGCTTAAACATAATAGGAAGTGATCAAAATGGCCTTAATGCAAACCTGCAGTCGTTGTGTCGTAGAATCCTCCAGTTCTTTCAAAAATACCAGGTGCTTAGAATAACCAGGAATAACCCATTCAACACACCTAGTCAACAGGTCGAGATATATCGAGTATGATATAGAAACAGTATAGTGGATTTGCTTGGCTGTAACTAGTAAACTAGGTCAAATGGGACATGTGCTTATATTAATCGTTGTTTTTATGTCTCCTGTACACCGCTGAAGTGAGTCCCACGTGTTACGATACGCCCTCTATATTAGGCAATGGCGTGTCATTGAATGTTTCCAGGCTAATTAGAATTGGCGTATACCAAATTTAGTAGCACTTAATTGAGTACCTACAGAAATAGAATATAATAACCTACACTTACGTATTTATCAAATAGTAAAGTATATAATAATATTTTTCATATTGAACGTTGATTTTTTTTTTTGCCAAGTATTCAAATAAAAATTAGATGTAGCCTTACAATGCCTTTTGTGACGTCACTCCGACGAGGTTTTGTTGACTGGAAGACGTAGATATGGATATTGTTGTTGAAAGGGATCCTAGAAAAATAAACCCTTTACCATATCAAAGAATAAAGAAAATTAACATCAACTTTAGTCACAGTAATAAACATGTATTTATATATCTACCTTAACGAACTTAACGATAGAAAGCTTAAGGTCACTTAAATATAAAGGCCATAAAGGGGAGGGAGAAGGTTTGTAAACTGACAGGCATGTGTCCTATAACAGAATACAACCTCGGCTGTCATTTGAAAGCTTCTGTAATCCATAAGTCACAGTAATTTAGAAGTTATAGAGGAAGATATAGTTAGTAAACTGACATATTAACAGATAAAGTCGTGAGATACTCATACATGACTTGCGTCTTATGACTAACTTGGCTTTTAAGGACACTTTTGATACTTGACAGTGCCAGTAAGCAGCAGGACTGCAAACAGTGATGATAACTTACTTTTTTTCACTCCACGGTGAATTTAGCTTTTTTTGATTGGGTCTGGCTTCTAAAATAATCAAATTAACGACTAGCAGGGTTTCTAGATTTAAAAAAAATCTTCTCTAGATTTTTTCTAGCTGGTAGAAAATTCTTAGAGTGTTTTTTATTTGGAATTAATTTCTTTATTTCAAGATAATCTCTGATAAAGGTAGGTAAAAGGAAATTTAGTTTTGCATTTTTACTCCAGTACTCTTTTCAATAGGATTTTAAAATATTTTTTAAATTATAAATTATGGTCTTGGTTAATTTATTGGAGTGTTTATAATAATTATTTCCAACCGTATTTATCGTTCGTCATGTATTTTGCTATCAATAACTGAGCACACATTAATACAATGTAGGCCTATGGTAGAGTAAACTTGTATTTTCTTTGGCAAGAGGTCCTCTTATCTATGTTTTTTTTTAAATGAACACTAGATGGTCAAACTTTTATCCAGTTTAAATCTAACGGAAAACTAGATAATGTTGATCATTTAAGACGGGATTTTGGTCATAATTGTTGGCAACACTGGCTACGAACGAGTATTTGAAGCGCTTTTAAATAACATGATTGTTTAAAGTCTTACTACTCACTAGAAATTTGTTCCGGTTTGTCGTACATGATGGAATTGTACAGTTGGTCGGGTCAACCCATGACAGGTATTGGGCTTCAAGGTCGCCTGTAAATAAAATAAAACAATAACACCTTTAGTATTAATTGAATATTAAAAAATATTAAACTTAATTCAACATGAATGGTGAAAGATAGAAGGTGGGAATGAAATAAAGGTAATGGGTGTAGCCGCATAAGTATAATATTGGTAAATTGAAAAATTACACCTGGATGCGGGAATAAAACCTGGAACTCTTGGCATAGCATTCCAATGCTCTATCACAGAGATTTCCAAGATTTGTCATGTGATGAGGTTCATTCTTCACTCTTATTTTAATGTGGGTATGTAAGGAACAAGATTTAAGGAGAGTTTTTTTGCAGTTTTTTTATAGCAAAACTTTTTTTTTGCCAAAATAAATAAAGTAGTGCTCCAGTAAAACGATATTATTCACATGGTGATATCATCAATTGTTGAATATCTGTCAAGGGTGTCCTGGAATTTAATGACAACTTTTTCTCTTCCTTTAAAAAGTTTATCGGTGACCTAGCGGTCTAGAGGTATGGTTTCGGATATCGGTGCTGGAGGTCCGGGGTTCAAGCCTAGGTCCCAACACAGATTTATCTGATTGCCAAACCCTTCCTTCACCTCTGACAAGATGTGTATTAATCACAACTTGTGAATGTGTGGAATGCCAGGCCTCCACCGTGGTTCGGATCCCACGTTAAACTGTAGGTCTTCCATTTCATCTCACAATCACCCTACCATTACACATTATCGTAAGTGCATATAACCCAAACGGGTAGTAAGACGTGGTGCTAATATTAATGATAATAAAAGTTTCAACAACTCTTGATATCACCATGTGAAGAACATTATTCTCAAAGTTTTTACTAGAGCAATGTTTTATTTATTTTGGCAAAAAAGTTTTTCTATTAAAACTACAAAATCACTGCCCTTAAATTGTGTTTCCTACACTCTCACTTCAAGGCAGTATTTGATGGATGTGTTGATTTCATCTGTTACTAAAATATTGGTGAAGAATGATCCAGATCACTGGAATATTCCTGGATAGCTCAGTGGTAGAACATTACCGTGCTAAGCCAAGCGTGTAAGGTCCTAATCCCGTGTCCAGGTGTCAATTTTTCAATTTAACAATTTTATTCAGTCAAACTAACATTTTCTAACCAGGAAGTTAAACACACAGCAGCTGGATGGAGTATCTAACAGTTTGAATATTCCTAATGCAAATGTATAGTTATTAATAGCAAAAATAAAAACTGTAGATAATGTTTTAGTAGTGGTTTACTCAATTGAGAAGAAAATAATATCAAGATTTATTCATTTCAAGGAAATTCAATTAATTAAAATAAACAATTTTTTTTTTGAAAATTATAGGGTACCAACTTATAGTACAAACATTACGTGTAATAGAAAAATATTTAATCAACTTGAATCATTTTAGTAGGTGTAAAAAGGTGAAAAATATGCCTATTTTATAGTGTTAAAAATTATCAATTCAAACAAAGAATAAATGTTAATGTTAAAATGATTCCATGTGAAGAAAAGGTTTACTAAGATTTTGAACAGGTAGCAAAAAAATAAAAGTTTCTTACCACTTACATTTTACTGTACAGTCCAAACTTCTTAGGAAAAACCAAGTCTGAGAGATATAAAAGTTATCAGATATACTTTCACGTGCCATCGCTTATGTATGATAAATAAATGCACTATTAAGAAAAAACCTCCTTGAATCTTTTTAGAAATTTGGATATCATAATATTGTTCATATTTATTAGACCTACAGTAGGGACATTAGATACTCGTTCATCATAATTTGAAGGGATCAGGATTTTTTATTTGTGCCAAATTTGGGTTATTCACATACCCACAATAATTTCTTCTGGATAAGAAGGGTATAGATTAGATTAAATATAACTGAATTCACAAGGAGGAAGAGCGTTAAACTATTTAGGAAAAACATCACCATCAGCACAACCAGCTGGTATTCAAACATCGACCTCACCGTCATCAGTGAACCAAACCACCCTGACACAAAATTATGCCTGATGTGTACCACGTTATGATTTTATCTTGTGTGGCGTGTGGCCTATGTTATATAATTTATTACTACCTTATGTAGATTATAGAAGTTCTGCAGAAGACTAGCTTTCGAACTCCGACTACGTTGGCTTCGTCAATGGAAGTTAGTTGTAGCAGATAAAATGATTGTTTATTCAACTGTCCAACTGTTCAACTGTATCAATTTCTAGTAGGGCCTACGTATACCATTTTGCAATCATTCTATTTTAGTTATATATATATATATTCCTTTTTCCTTTGAAACGAGTTGCATATATTGGCTTATTCTCCCTTGACAATGCAGTTCATCACCATCAACAACGTTCGAACTAAGAACACACACGCCACCTATTAACTTTCTTTTTTACTTGCGTTGACCTTCATATACTTATCACACAAAGGCAAAGATAAATCAATTAATGATGTGACACTTTCATTTATAAAACTTGCTTATTCCAGATATCATCAGACATCTACCTGACACAAACTTTTCTTTCAAAATGATCGTCTAATGAATCGTCGACGTTATTAAAAAAGATGTTTGAATCAAGATTAATTCCCTTATTGTCTAAAAGGTTGTAGGTGACCTGGCGATCTAGGGGCAAGGTGTCAGACTTCTGTGTTGAGGGTTCGAGGTTCAATCATCGGTCCCGGCACAAATTTATCTAGTTGCTAAACCCTTCCTTGTCGTGTATTAATGACAACTTGTGAATGTGTGGAATACTAGGCCTCCACCGTGGTTCGGATCCCACGTTAAACTGTAGGTCCTCCATTTCATCTAACAATCATTCTACCATTACACATTAGCGTAATTGCGTGTAACCCGAACGGGTAGTAAGACGCGATGCTAATAGTAATAATAATCTAAAGGTTTTGTAATATTTCATAGGTTTCCACCAAAAACTATATTTAATCATTTATCTTGTTATAAGTGTATGGCTGCAAACTACGTCAATGTATTACATTATGTGTCTCGATGTATACCTGAACAATAACATGACGAGAAATTTCAACGCTTACACAAAACATTCGGCTGTAATTGCTTTCCATTTTGTAGCTAGATATTTCCATGAATAGTTGAATGATGGATGAGTTATCCTCTATTTCCCTTCAAAGGTAGAGAGAGCTTTAAAAGGGCAGTAATAGTGTAAAAGATCATATTAAGTCTCATAGGGTGTTCGAAAACAAGGTGCTTAGGAATACATTTGATCAAAAAAGGGATGAAGCTACTGAAGGGTGGAAGAGGTTAAATAATGATGAACTAGTCTGTGCTCATCACAAGACATTGTTAGAATAGTTATGTCTCGCAGATTACTGTAGGTAGAATATGCAGTGCGAATGGGAGAATGTAGAACCGTGATCAGGGTATTGACTGTCAAACCCAATGGTAAGAGACCATTGGAAAGACCTAAACGCAGATGGGAGGATAACATTAGAATGGAACTGAAAGCGATAGGGTGTAATGAGGTGGACTGGATACAGCTAGCTCAAAATAGGGATAGGGTGTATTGAGGAGGACTGGATACAGCTAGCTCAAGATAGAGATAGGGTGTATTGAGGAGGACTGGATACAGCTAGCTCAAGATAGAGATGGGGTGTAATGAGGTGGACTGGATACAACTAGCTCAAAATAGGGATAGGGTGTATTGAGGGGGACTGGATACAACTAGCTCAAAATAGGGATAGGGTGTATTGAGGAGGACTGGATACAGCTAGCTCAAGATAGAGATGGGGTGTAAATGAGGTGGACTGGATACAACTAGCTCAAAATAGGGATAGGGTGTATTGAGGGGGACTGTATAGAGCTAGCTCAAGATAGAGATGGGGTGTAATGAGGTGGACTGGATAAAACTAGCTTAATATAGGGATAGGGTGTAATGAGGGGGAATGTATAGAGCTAGCTCAAGATATGGCTAATTGGCGTATTTATGTAAGTGCGGCAATGTACTTTGAGTTCCTAATGAACTAGGTTAGGTAAACAAGCATTTAGGATAAATGAAGTAGAGAGTGAGTGCTAGCGCTATCATTAAAGATAATCAAGAGCTACAAAATATAGTAAAGTTTAAAGAAAATTAACTATTAGAAAATTCACTATTATTTACTTATTTTTGTTACCGCGTCTTACTACCCGTTTGTGTTACACGTGTGTATTATACTAATATTATGCTAATGCGTTAGGGTAGAGGAAAGGTTTGAATTTATGGGAAGTGTACGCGCATTTGCTTGACTGGAGAGTTTAAAGTGTTCTTTCCTAATTATTTTCAAGTATACCACTCGGTTTGTGCTTTGGGTATCTACAGTCCAATTCTCATACTAAATGCCTTTTAGAAAATACAATTTTTGTTTTCAAACAAAATTAATAACATTTCACGAGTGTTATTTTAGAGATATTGATAACATATACCAAAAGTGAGAGCTGCAGATCATATGACTTGACGTATGAATACGTGAAAGTAGATCTAGTAATTGTTCTAACTGTCTAGATGAAGTCCTTCCTATGAAAAATGGAGTGTCTCTAGCCATCAAACGACTCATATTAACACGCCTTTTTTTATTTTACAAACCACGTAACAACAAAATATCAATATTATCTTGAGTAAAATCTGATTTCTAAAGTATTGTAAATATTGTTCCAATATAGTTGTATTGCACACCACTTGGCGCGCTGTTATCTGGAGGGAGGGTGATGACCTACGTCAGCAACCAAACAAGACATCAACCTAGCAACCGTTGCTCCGCAAAACAACCCAAACTACAGTACAATTTTCATAGGAAGAGTCTTTTATAAAATACAAACAAATTTGTTTTACGGTCCATATTTATAAAAATGTTATTTATTATGATTATTATTTGATAGGTTTTAGATCCATTACTGCTTCCAGCTTGTGTCACTTTTCTATTCAAGTCATATATTTTCCACCACCGGCTTGCTAGGCCTGTCGTAGCTTGCCTTATAATCTAACGTAAGACTAGGATAGGCACAACATCCAGTTCCCGGCTGTTAATTTATCAATGTGAAAATGTAAACCAACATATCACCAATGATACATTTTTCAGTCATGCCGGGAATTGAACCCGGGACCCTTAGCTCAATAGGCAAACATGGTACCGACTGAGATAAGATGTCGGATTATTATTCTAAACGTATTGATTATATATATATCACCCAGATGATGAAACTGCCTAGTTCATGAATTGGGCAAATTTTTTCTCATTCAGTGAACTGGTTTCTTCTCTTGACCCTTTCACGAAATGGGCAAAAATTACACTAGCTCTGGCTCATTTCATGAACTGGAACTTAAAGTATTATCTATCACAATCTCAACTGAAATTTGTTCTAAGATATTATATTAAACTAACCCAACCTAACTTAATTTATACCGTTCATTCTAAGACGATTCAAAATTAAAATAACTTAAAGAAATAAACCTGTTATTTGCTTGTCCATTTCACTGATGGGGCAAAAACTCGTCTAGTTCATGAAGTGGGTAAATATTGGAGCTATCCAATTCATGAAATTGTTAGTCCATTGAACTGTGCACTATCAGCGCTGCACAAATCATGAACTGGACAATTTTTTTGCCCAGTTTGGGAAATGGTTAAGAGGAGATTCCAGTTAACAGAATGTACAGAAATTTTCCCGATTCTTGAAATGCGCAAATTAACAAATAATATATATATATATAATTTAATACCTGTAAATCACATCAATTGCTTTATGAATAGTACGTTAAAGTATAACTAGAAACTTTCCTAGCCGTCACATATGTTTCTTGGTCCGACACCTTAGCTCAGTCGGTAGCGTGTCTGCCTATTGGGTTAAGGGTCCCAGGTTTGAGTCCTGGCATGGCCGAAAAATGTATCTTTGGTGAAAATATGGGTTTACACTTTCGCATTGATACATTAACGGCCGGGGACTGGATGTTTTGCTAGTCTTAAGTTATATTATAAGTACATACGAAGTTAAGACTGACCTAACAATCCGGTAGTGGAAAATATATGGCTTGAATAAAAAACTGATTCAGGCCACAGGCTGGAAACAGTAATGGATGTAAAAAACAAGTTTCTTCCTATGAAAATTGAACTGTACCTAGTCCATCTACTTGTACCAACCAATTTTCCCGTTCAAAGCCTACACCGTCATTTTCTTATTGACAAAGACGAGCACGTCAATATTTGCTTTACCTTCTAAAGTAATGACGTACAATAATGATATTTATGTGCCTTACTTCTCTATAGTGACTGAAAAAACCTTTTAAAGGCACGTCAAAAGTTCTCTGAAGAGTCATTAAAATACGAAGCTTTTTTATTATTATTTGTTTCTTATATTTGTGTATGTATGTGTGCATAATTTTTTTATCGCCGTGTCAGTTTATATGTATATGTAATTGATAATTACTTTAATTGGGTATAAATGAGGAAGGAAGCATTTTATAGATATTCCGCCTGAATTTGCGTGGAAGGAGAGTGGGAAACAATTTAGGAAAAAAATCACCCTCAGTAAAACCGACCTGGATTTGAAACCCAATCTCCCGGTAATCAGTAGGTCAACCTAACACAATGAGTAACACCTTAGACCGTTCAACTACTAAAATGGGTGAAAATCATATATCTGTAAATATCGAACTTGTGTTTATTTTTAAAATATATCAATAAATCTAGCTTAAAACCCACTGTTAATAATCAACCTTTAAAACTAATATTAAATAATCACACACAAAAGTTGTCACCGATATCAAAAACAAGAGAATAAACTGAGCCCCGTTAAAAAGATGTTTACCTATTCGCCGCACGCACCGAACGTATATTTATTTACAAGCCGTTGCGTGAGGTGACCCCTTCTCTTACCCCGTTATACTACCCGCCACAACCTATAATTTGCGTATGTTAATACCGGAGCAATTGGAAACGACTTTTGGTCCGCTCAATTGTGGTTTTAGTATCACGAGTATTAACTAGGTGTTTTACTGCGGCTGTGAAAAAAAACATTTAGTTTATTACTCTCAGTTACGTTTGATTTATGTTCATGTGGGTGAGGGGTAAGGGACGATTACGTCAATTCTAGAAAGCATTGGCGAAGGTGGGATGTGGGGAATGCGAGTTTATGGGTAGTATTTTTGAGTTTTTATATCAACATTTATTTTTTGGTCAAAATAAATCAAATAATTCTCCATTAGAAACAAAACCAGCCATCAATCCATCTTCAAAGATTAATTTCTTAAGAAACCGTCATCAGTACGACGCGTAAGAAGACGCGCGCGATATTGTAAACGAGCAATCAAACTCCGCTCAAATATTTTTGTACATTTTTTATATTTATCTTCTTACATTTCTCTTAAATGCATAAAGTTGTTAAAATATTTATCTGCACTTACATCTAACAGATGTTCTAATCAAATAAATATCATTTTAATCGAAATTAAGATGTTATAAGTAACGATAAAACTATAATCGTGCAGTTAAACTACACAAATTGTTGAAGTTAGATCTTGTTGAATGATATATACCTCCCAAACATTATCTAAAGCGCGTGACAAGTATTTTTCATGACGGCGTGTCTTTAAGTTAATAATAGGTTTACTAAGTTTTTTCCTTCGACTAAATTGTATTTCCTTCACTGTTTTTTTTTAAAGAAAGTAAAGTTAATGTTAATATTTTTTGTAAGTATTAACTTAAGGTTTTGGGAACAATTTTACCATCCAGAACAAAAATTCTTAACCGAGGATAAGGAACGATTAATTTTTTTTTTATGTCCATTACTGTTTCCAGCCTGTGGCAGTTTTTTTATTCAAGTCATATTTTCCACTACCGGCTTGCTAGGCCTGTCGTAGCTTCATGTGTCTTATAATATAAATTAAGACTAGGACAGACACAACATCAAGTCCCCGGCCGTTAATTCATCACTGTGAAAGGGGAACCCCACATTTCAACAATAGATAAATTTTTCGGTCATGCCGGGAATTTAACCCAGGACCCTTAGTTTCGTAGGCAGACACTCTTACTGTATTAATTTAGTAATGGGTACAATTAGCTATAAGTCGTGTGATAATGTAACAGTGGTCTAAGAAAATGCGCGTTAAATGCCATCAATAAAAAAACTCATCAAATGAGTAGTGAAATGTTTTATTGTGTAGAATTTAGATGTGTCATGTTATGACACACCTAAACTTATGGCATTTGTTCGTCATCTGTGATGTATGATAAGGATACTTAGTTGATTCATTATTTTTTTAGAAACTAGCCTAATTAATGTTCAAATAGGGATCACAAACCTAGGGATCTTTGGTTTGTTTCTGGGTCGTGCTCAGGACTATATTCACTAAATAGGAAGAGCCTGTCAGAAAATACAAAAATATTTTTTGTAGCAGGTATTTATAACATTTTACAGATGTATTAGTATTATTTT
This sequence comes from Timema genevievae, assembly GCA_902155825.1. Classification (NCBI taxonomy): domain Eukaryota; kingdom Metazoa; phylum Arthropoda; class Insecta; order Phasmatodea; family Timematidae; genus Timema; species Timema genevievae. Next base: position 200,749 of record CABFWO010000340.1, read on the forward strand.
ATCGGTATTGATAGTATCTATCTAAAGTGATAGCTTCAAATCATATGACTTGACGTATTAATTCGAAAAGGTACATCTAGTGACATTTATAGCTTTCAGATTAGGTTCTTCCTATGAAAATTGGTCAAATCAAGTCATGTGACTTTTGTGTCTTTTGATACATTAGCTACTTATATGTGTCTGACACCTTAACTCAGTCAGTAGCGTGTCTGCCTACTGAGCTAAGGGTCCCGGGTTGGATTCACGACATGGCGAAAAGTTTATTATTGGTGAAAATATAGGCTTACTCTTTCACATTGATAAATTAACGGCTGGAGACTGGATGTTGTGCCTGTCCTAGATGTAAGTAAGATTATAAGGCTAATGAAGCTACGACAGGCCTAGCAAGCCGGTAGCGGAAAATATATTAATAAAAAACGCCCCAGGCCAGGGGCTGGAAACAGGAATGAATGTATGTATGTATGTATGATATATTTATATGTAATATATATACATATATATGCATGGCTAGCAAGACAAACCTACACGTGAGTTTGTATTATATAGGCCCTAATGCATGTACGAGGGTTTGTCTAGCTATCTAATTAATAAATACACAAGTGCTAAAAATGTGTGTATAGCATTAGGCATGCTGTATAAGATTAAGTTAGTTTATAAGCTATGTTCTGATAAAATCCTCATGTTTAGAAAATTCTGAATTTTCCATTTTAATGAATTAAGAATCTACTCTTTCACTAAGAAATCTCCTGTCAGCTGAATGACATATTTAATAATTAATTATTAATCTTATCGGTAGTAATTTTTATCACCACGTCTTACCCGTTAGGGATATATGCCGGTAGTCACTTTTGATTTTTATTTGGTTCACCAATTTATTTAATTGACATAAATATACATAATATCGAAAGAAATGGTTATTTTCTAAAGTTAATGGTCCCCTTCAATTTTTTTTTTAATTTGAAACTTTTGGTAACCTTCGCGGCACATTTTAAACAAAATTATAAAAATTGTTTGTATAGAGCTCCGGTAATTATTGTCAAAGGAATCGCTTCACCTTTTAAATATATAGATTACAACTAACTTAAATTGTATAATGTACAAATTGAGTAGCCATGTATTAAAAGTCGTGTAGTATTATGTACACTAATGTTTTTGTCTAATTTTCATCACAATTTGGATAATTAGAATGGTAAATTCAAAGGTTAATCATCGAAAGTGTAGTCCTTGATCACAAACAACATTTTCCTCAATCTATTATTAATATTCGAAGATAATTTGTAGTCTCACCCTAAAGAATAGGGAAATTAAAAATTACGTGGAAGACTTAAGGTGTGGTCACTTTGAAATATTACATCGTGACTGAAACTGTTTCCGATAAATCAAATAGCTAAGAATTTTATGAACATGGTCTTTACGAAATAATCGCAACTTAAATTTTGGTAAACTTCTTTTATACATTTTAATAGAAAATAAGCCGTATTTAATTTGTAATATTTTTGGTTTAATATTACCTACAAGTATTTTTTTTAATACAGCATCGCATCCTACTACCCTTTCGGGATATACGTATATGTACAAACTACGCTAATATGTTAAGAATGAGGAAGGTTGTATTTAAAGAAAGTGTACCCAAACTTACGTAGAGGTAGAGTGGAAAACCATTTAGGAAAAACCACACTCCATACATCCAACCGGTATTATAGCCCCGATTTCCCCATTCTATTACGAGAGTGACGCCTTAGACCATGCGGCCAACAAATAGGTCTAATTGAAATGTTTATTAAATACATATATTTTAATTTATATGCATGTAAGATTTTTTGCTTCATCATTTCTTTACTCATCTGGGCTTTACGAATTTTAATTTCACTAGCGGGACAGGGACTAGGTTTGTACAATTTACAGGAACTGTACCCAAATTTGCGTGGAGGGAAAGAGGGATATTACTTGATAAAGAATTGTTACTATTATTAGCACCGCGTCTTACTACCCGTTCGGGTTATACGCACTTACGCTAATGTGTAATGGTAGGATGATTGTGAGATGAAATGGAGGACCTACAGTTTAACGTGGAATCCGAACCACGGTGGAGGCCTGGCATTCCTCACATTCACAAGTTGTGATTAATACACGTCTTGTCAGAGGTGAAGGAAGGGTTTGGCAATCAGATAAATCTGTGCCGGGACCGAGGATNCCGTCCAGAGTGATTCGCTGCATGCACTGTTTTCCCACGTCCCGAGTGGTTCGCTGCATGCACTGTTTTCCCCCGTCCCGAGTGGTTCGCTGCATGCACTGTTTTCCCACGTCCCGAGTGGTTCGCTGCATGCACTGTTTTCCCACGTCCCACCAGTCGTTTTATCAGTTGGTCGCTAACAGCGGTGCTGTAATATCATGCCACTTGAAGGAGTCTTATGAAAACCAATCCCCCCTCTCCTCGACAACAGGCCCTTAATCAACCCTTACCTCTATCCCGATATAGCCGTACCCGACCGGGAATGGAACCCCAGTCCCCCCTTCATCAGCAGTCCAGTCTATCGCGATAGTGTTGACTTAGACCAGGGGTTAGCACACCTTTTCAGCACCAATCGACTTATAAACTTACCAATGGTCCTGGGGTTATCCATAGATTCTACATTCTTCTTTTTATTTATTTAATTTTGATCTGTACATACACTGGTATCCTTCCTTTAACTGCCGCGAATAGCTTCACACGCGGTATGACCACGCTCAATCCCGAGTTGGTGTGTGCAGGCCTTAAGTCTCTTGGTCAACAATAAACTAGATAATGTGAGCCTGGCATTAAGTCCACGTGACTGCCGATGCGTGCTATGCATATATAGATACAAGTATATATTCAATATAAACAAATTGTATATATAAATATTTATATTGCTTATGAGGTGACCTGGTGGTCTAGGGTTAAGATGTCTTCTGTGCTGAGGCTCCGGGGTTTAATCCTCGGTACTGGCACAGATTTATCTGATTTCCAAACCCTTCCTTCACCTCTGATAAGACATGTATTAATCACAACTTGTGAATGTGAGGAATGCCAGGCTTCCACCGTGGTTCGGATCCCACGTTAAACTGTAGGTCCTACATTTAATCTCACTATCACCCTATACATTAGTTTAAATGCGTATAACCCGAAAGGGTAGTAATAATAATATACTGCTTATGGATGTAAGTTAATAGTTGGTTTTAAGTTATTTTTAAAATTTGGGCATATTCTCCTAAATAAATATGTTTATAAAAACAAACACCCTTACGTTGTGTTTGGCCTATCCTCACATTTAAACAATTGAGATAGCGATAATAAGGTAGAATTATATTACATATACACATAAGCGTAGAAGGTGAATGTAAAACAATCCTGATACAAAAAAAAATATTTTCTATCTATGGCAATATTCGAATCCAGTCATTGTAAAACCAGATTATATAAACAAAGTATTCAGCATTAATAAAAAATACGATTTGAAAATAGATTCTACTGGGAAAAGATTTGCTTTGTACCATTTGGCTGTCGTGCTTTTTTAAATAAATGAATGAATAAAAATATACGTTTATGATTGATTTAATATGAAAAGTTTAGGGCTCTGGTTTTCATACTTTAGTTTACAATTATTGAGAGTAATCAAAGTCTAATCACTTGTTGAACAAAAAACAATATTATTTAAAAAAAAGTACAAACACTTGCTTTTCATTGAATAAAGATTTATTTAACTAAACTATTTGAGTAAATACTACTATAATACTACTATTATAATGTATATACATTTATTAATGTGAGACAACACATTCAATTAAAAATTGCATAGCTATCTCAATACAAACATTCAAATTTTAAACATATGTACCGAAAGTAAGGCATCAAAATATTGTGATAAACGATATAAAAGGAAGAAATTAACATGTTTTGGTCAGTTCAAAAACATTTAAGTCCACTATCAATCAATAAAACCAAATAATTTAGTAAGAATTTGCGATGATTAATATAAAATAGCTACCAAAATAAAAATATATAGTGTGAATTTGTGTAGATTACCTACCACTATTAAACTTTTGTTTTAATATAAAATGTGCTTTTGAATATTATTAATAAAATACAACAATTTATTCTTAAATTAATATTAATGAAATAATACAAATGGGAATTTGTGCTTTAGTTTATAGATAGTAAAATACGATTAATGTAACCAAATTTGTGCTTTTATGATTAATATAAAAAAATTATGTTGGTAAATTGGTATTTGAAGTACCATTACTGAACTAAAACTATTTAATATGAAATGTGCTGTACAATATATTTACCAAAATAAAACTAATAAAATTATATTTTCTTTGATATTATTTTTATTCCCTTCTCCTTATTTGATATTAGCCTTACTCTTCTATGACGACATGTTTCATTGTTAAATATAGATGTTAAACCATCCTCAGGTCTTATTTATGAAAAAGATCATTTATTTTAAATATATATTATCGGAAAGTTTGTGAAATTTTGAGGCATTATATGTAAGAAACATTTTTTTGATCAGCCAATAAAATGTTTCTTACATATAATACCTCAAAATTTAACAAATTTTCCAATAATATGTATTTAAAATAAATCATCTTCATCAGAAATAAGTTTTGAAGGTAGTTAGTGTAACATCTATAGGCCTATTTAACACCGAAATTTGTCGTCATAGAAGACTAAGACTAATATCAAATAAGGAGAAGGGAATAAAAAAATAATAACAAATAAGATATGATTTTTTACTCCCTACCAAATAAGTACGAACATTATCAAAATAAAATTATTTCATGTGAAGCTGTGTTTTTACTAAAAATAAAACGTGTTTGTGTGAATTTATACTTTTTATTGCAATTTATTGTAATACAATGGAAACGTTAATTTCCCAACCTGTTGGTGCGGTTGTATTTAAGTGTGAACTAAGAGTGCACCAGAGCAATAATAGTGCCGTAGTGCGTCCTCTTATGAGCACATACTCACATTGTCTACCGAGCCGGCCTCACTCACTGAAAGTCACGTTGCTTCTGGCGCGGACGAAGCTCGCGTATCATCGCTCCGACCTTTACAATCGATAGTTGCCTCATATCGATCTTTTGCAGAACACCACCACTGGGTTGTTTTTTTGGGGGGACGGAGGAGGAATGGAGGTAAGTGTTAGATAATTGGTTCCATGAAATATCTAGTCTAGTTTATCTTGTTTCCACAAGAGAATTTAAGGTAGAATATTGTAAAATGAATTTATTAAACCACCTAAACTAATATAAATTATAGTCTTTAAATTGAAAAAGATAACTGGACACGGGAATCGGACCCAAGATCTTTAGGCCTGATGCTCTAACTACTGAGATATCCAGAGCCAAAGGTCCTGGGTTATATTCTCTTCTACATTTGTTGTTTCAATTTAAAGGATATAATATTTAGACGCGACTATAACTTTAAAAGCGGAGTATGCTAAGCTAAGCTAAGCTATGCTATGTTGTGCTGGGCTAAGACTTTGTCAGTTTGGTTTCATACTAATTGCTAAGCTAAGCTAGGCTAATCAATGACTCCTCTTTCCCCTCCTGAATTCAGTTTTTCTTTCTGGTCTGCTCCAGTGAAGTTCAGTTATGATGGCGTTCTCCAAAATCTCTTGTTTGAGCTCAGATGATAGTACTGAGGAAGAGAAGATGCTGCTGTTAGCAGCTGTTTTAGAAGATGAAGAAAATTTAAGGGGTGGAGGTTTGACATATTCAATTAACTCTTCCATTTTAATATAAAAACATTTATTAGATATGAAACCTAAATAGAATAAACTTTGTACCGAAATACACGTGAAACACAATGAAAACAAAACTTTAACACTTCTTTGGTTATTTTCGCCAAACCAGAACTGCGTCTGTTCAACACGAAGCCCAAGTCACGATGTGCGCATGCGCAACTTAAGATGGCTCAAGATGGGATATGGAAAAATTGCCCGACAGCAATCGTAAAAAAACACAGCGTGGCCTAACAAGGCATAGTTTAGCTTAGCTTAGATTACATTAGCTTTCTGTGTGAATCAACACATTTAAGTATTTGGTCCACTATTTTTCCAAACAGTTAGCAGAGCAAAACTTAGCCTAGCCTAGCGTTCTGTATGTAATGGCCTTAATTATCTAATATAATAGCTTTGCAATTTAATCCATCATAATATAAATCACCTTTTCTATATTAAATTTTGAATTCACTGAATAGTTGTACCAATATTTTACTCAAAGAATGATAGGTTAAAAAGTGGTTTTGCTAAATTATCAAAAAACGAAACATAATATAAATTCAGGAAAATTAAAAACCCGAAAATAATGGTTACTTATACTCAGGTGTAAATCTAGTTTGATTTGGTTTGACTGTTACGTGGAGGTTGGGGTTTAAATCCTGGACGGATGGATTGAGATTTGATTTTCACTAATTTTTTATTTTTTTTACTTTCCCTCCTAGTTGTCACGGCTACATTTTTCTATAAAATTATACTTTCTTTATTGCCTACCTTATTAGTGTGAATATGTATACAGTCGGGATTAACTTAGTTTGGTCGTCCGAAGATTTGATCTTTTGTAAGATTAATCCAAGTTCCAGAAATTATTTGAAAATAGATTTATTTATAGAGTACTTGGTTTTATTTAAAGTCACCTGTAAAAAAAATATAAAATTCAACAAAGATTAACTTTAAATATCATATTTAAAATGGTTTTCTTACTCTATGGCATTAGGAACTTTAAAGTTCATTGCATTACCTACTATAGTATGTTATCCATCCCTATTTTGGGCTAGTTCTAACTCGCCTAAATATCCTTCTCAGGCTCCTATAACCCATCATGACTCTGTCCTACGAGCGTAGAGACGCACGTAAACGCGTGCAACGTCCTAACTAGTACAGTACCGTCAAGCCTTACTTGCCCAGTGACAAACAACCCATGAGCCGCTCCTGATATTTCTAAATCTCCCCACGCCTTCTAAGGAAGAATCCATACTCCCTCCCCCACTGAATCGCTAACCCAATAATAAACTTTATTCAATTTTAAACCCCTAAGGTGAGAAGGGGCATGCTATGCGGGGAGGGGGGGATCCAAAACCTCATAATAAAAGGTAATTATTTGGACGTGGTCTCGTCCATAAAAAATTCAGCAAAATACTTAAATTCCAGTTAATTAACGCAACTGTTCCTGACCGCAAATGCGGGGGATAGAACCAGGCTAAAATCAATTGAAGCTTCGCGTTAGCACTTAAGTGCCCCGCTAAAAGCTTTAAGTTGTCCCTACTCCATAGAATAGGATGGTGGATTGGGGGAGGAAGGGAAGTAGAGGGGAGGTAAATGGATGACCTGGCGTGTCCGAAGTATAACAAAGACATTATTTTAGTTGTATTGAACCACCTTTTTTTTTATCACTAAGCCCAGTTATCTGATCTAATAAAGTGTATCTATCAGTGTTGCTTCGTGGAGTGTCGCCAGGGTAAGCATAGCCTGTTAAAACTGTATATGTGATACATTCTTAAGAAATTGGTCTCCATTTGATCAATCATATATAGGCTTTACTATACATACCTCACATTGGAATATACTTTCATAGATACATGAAAACAATGTGTGTTATATTCACAAGTACTGTACAATCTAGACAAGCTCTGCTTACTCTTGGAGCTCGCCAAGCCACGCCACTGGCTGTATATTAGCTACAATTGAGATAAATTTAGTAAACTGTGAACCACTTCAGAGCCCGAATGGTTTAAGTTGTCACTCTCGTGTTAGACTTGCCTGCTGATGATGGTAAGATCGGGGTTGTATTTTCCTAAATGATTTCTCACTCTCCTTCCAAGCGAATGCAGGTAGATTACCTCTAAAATGCTTCCTTTTTCATCCCTTCCACATTAGCGTAATTATCATATATACGTGTAGATTGAAAAGGTAGTAATGCACGGCAATAAAAAATATAGTTATTATGTTTGTGATGCCAACAAATTAGGCTTAACATTTTTTCAGCACCTTGTCCTACTGCCTGTCTGGGCTATAAGCATTGTTATCATACTATTAAAGTAGGTAGGAGGGAGGTATGATTTAGGCTATATGTTTCATATTTGCATGAAGGAAGAATGGAAAACCATTTAGGATAAACCACAATCGATACACTCGCCCAGCATTCAAACCCCGGCATCCCTCCCCTTCTTCCAAAATCCATGGCAAACCAGAAAAGAAGACTCGGATATTTAGTTGACCGATGCGGGTAGGTCTAACATAATTTTTTTAAACTAGTTATCACTAACACAAAGGTTATATGACAGCTTTATTTATAGGACCAATAAGGGGAGTGTAGTTAGAAAAAAATGAGCTCAAAATAGCATAAAAAATAAATTGTAAAATCATGTTGATATATCTCATGTGAGACGCTCATAGGAGTCCCCCTCTCCCCCCTAAAAAAATTGTTAACATAAAACGTATTTGATGGTAAATTATCAAAATTTAAGACAATATTAATCTGTATATAAACAATTTTACCGATTTAATAAAATAACTTGACCAAAAAAGTATATTACGGACATACCCACTTCGATGGCCGCATGGTCTAACGCGTTACTTTTGGTGTTAGACTAGACTGCCGAAGACGGGAAGATCGGGGTTCGATCCTAGTAGAGTGAATTGAGGGTGGTTTATCCTAAATAATTTTCCACGCAAATGCGGTTGCACTTCCTCTAAATTAAACATTCCTAATCTATAAAATACTAGTGTAATTAGCAGGAATATAATACCTGAATGGGGCTAGTAGATTTTTTTAATCGTTTAAAGGACGTGTCCACGTCTGAACTTTTTCGTTCTTTTGTTAATAATAATTTTTATTTTTATCAATTAAAATTGTTTCCCTTTCATATTTTGTTGTTGTGACGTTGTACAGGTTGATGACTCCATTTCTTTTTTTATCTTTAGATATGCTCGACCAGAACTATCGTGAGCAGAGCGTCATACCAAACTACGACAATTGCATGCCCTATCGGTCATCAACATTTAAGGTCAATCGTTGGGGACTCCCTCAGTCATTTTACCATCAAGCCAACAACAATAATAAACGTAATAATAAACGAATATGTTGAAACCTTGCGTGTATTGAGACATGACCATCTGATTATATATCAATCAAAATATCACCAAAACTGAAATATCTCTGTGATGAAAAACTAAAAACTTGGATATTGGAACACGAAAGTATTTGTTCAAAATTATTTATTATAATCAATCTTAATGTTTCAAATAACTCTTTAATTTAATTAGATGAACGCATCGTCTAAGGTGTCACTCTCGCAATAAACTAGACTGCCGATGACGGGGTGATTGGGGTTCGAATCCGGGTCGGGTGTATGTTTGTTCCTTAGCACCACGTTTTACTAACCATTCGGTTTATACGCTTATGTACTAATTACACTAATGCTTTTAGGGATTAGGAAAGTTGTATTTAGAGGAGGTGTACCCGTATTTGCTTGGAGGGAGAGTGTAAAGCAATTTTAGAAAAACCACCCTCAGTACACTCGACCGAGATACGAACCTCGATCTCCCTGTCATAGGCAGTCTAGTCTACTGCGTGAGTAGAGCGTCATACCACGCGGCCATTGAAGCGGGTTGGTGGGGTTTAATGATTTCCTAAACAGCTTTCCACTCTCACTTCCCCTGAATGCTGGTACACATCTTCTAAAATTCAACCTTCCTCGTTCCTAGCTCATTTGAGTAATTAGTGCATATGTATATAGCTCGAATAGGTAGTAAGAGGTGGCGTTAAATTTTTTTATCTAATTTGGTAGCGTGTCTGTCAACTTAGTTAAGGGCCGCGAGTTCAATACCCGCAGAGGCAGGAATATATATCTTTGGTGAAATGGAGGGTTTCCTCTTTTACAGTAATAAATTATTAGCCGATTGCTGGATGTTTTGTCTGTTCTAGATTTAAATTAATTTAAAAGCCTTATGCTGATAAAATCAGTCAGTTTAGAACGTGCATGTTAGATATCTCAAATTTTAAAAATATATAATAGACACTAGACAGACACTTCAAGTATAATATAATATTAGTCTTATAGTGATGGCTGTGTTGACTATTTTTTCGAATTTTGATATTCTTAGATAATGGAATGTCTAAAATTAATAAAGTTAAAAATATTATTGTTGATAATAAGAATGTGCAACTGCTTGTATAGGCAATCCAACATTTATCGATTCTTTCTTATCGACTATTTTACCCTAATCGATGGGCACGCTTACTAAACGTCAAGCTCCTCTGTTGTGTTTTACCGGTGACAGGGAAACTGGAGCTCTAATACCAGTCAGGAGTACTGAGGGTGCTATTAAGTCAATGTTTTCTCATGGTACCTTTTCTTTAAATTATATTTTCCTTAACCCTATTTTACTGTCATAATTTTTTATTTAATCACCACGTCTTACTACCTGTTCAGGTTATAGCCACATATGATCATTACTCTAGTGCGATAGGGATGAGGAAGGAGGAATTTTAGAGCTATAAAGTACCCGTATTTGTGTGAAAGAAGTGTTGAAAACCATTCAAAGGAAAACTACCTTCAATAGCCCCAACCGGTATTCGAACCCCAATCTTACTGTCGTCAACAGGCCAGTCTAACAGGAGAGTGACACCTTATATTGTTCAGCCACTGAGGTGGGTTACTGGCATAATTGAATGTGAATAATTCAGATGATTAGTAAGAGGTGTTACATAAACAACAACAAAACACGTTCACTCAGAACTATTGCTTGTAGTGGTAAGTCATGGTCAAATATTTATCAACATGCTTTGTCAAAATTGATACAAGCCGTCGGAATTCACCGGGAACTATTTATGAACACATGTTGTTAGTGCCAATAAGTTTAATTTTCTTCACATGGTGATATCAACAGTCGTTGAATATCTGTCAAGGGTGTCCTGTAATGTAATGAAAACATTTTCTCTTCATCTAAAATGTTTCTCATCTAATACCGCTACGCTCACGACAGATATTCAACAACTGTTGATATCACCACGTGAAGAGAATTAAACTCTATGTTTCTAATGGACCAATATTTGATTTATTTTGGCCAAAAAATTTTTTTGGTACAAAAACTGCAAAAACACCGACATTTTATCGCAAATCCCACCCTCCCACAATAGTTGAAAGTCATACTGTTTGGCACACTGATTGTAATTGTGTTAGTCTACTCTAGATTGCCGGTAACAGGAAGGTCGGGGGTTGCATCCCATCTGGGGTGGTGGCTTTTACTAAACTGTTTTACACTCTCCTCCAACATGAATGGGGGAACATTTCCTCTAAATTTTTACCTTATTAATTCCTATCCCGTTAGTGTAGCAAAATTCGTATGCTCCAGCCTTGTATTAAGACACAAATTGAAGTAAAAAAACGTATTTAAAAGGTTTTTTAATCAAATAAAATAAATAAAATAATATTTATTTACACTTCTTAAATTAGCATTACATCATTATAAAAAGCAATTATATTTACTTAGCTATAAAATACTTTTCCTCTTTAGTCTGTGCTTAAAGGTAAACACAAAAACAAGTAATTCATATCTTCGAAAGTTGTCTAAAATTGTATTTTCCGATGCGTCTTACTACCCGTTTGGGCTATACGCACACGTACTAATTACGCTAATCTGTTAGGGATGAAAACGATTAGATTTAAAGGAATTGTACCCACATTTGTGTAGAGGGAGAGGAGTAAACCATTTAGTAAAAGCCACTTTCAGCACAACCGACTGGTATTCGAACCCCGATCTCTCCGGAATTGGCAGTTCAGTCTATTGTGATAGTGATGCCTTCAAAAATTATACATATTATATAATTTCTTTGTCGAGTTACGTGTAATACTGTATTCCATACCTTACAAACAAACATAAGCCTACCCTCATTAGATTAAATTCATAAAGGAAAACATACCCGGAATTAAATTAAATTAATGGCCCGTACTACACGTTAGACATTTATACATCTTTAGAAATTATATCTTGCTATTTCGTTTGATGGGCAGAGAACTTAACAAAACCACTTAGAGGAATTAATCTTCGACAGTTACACAAATCAATAGAATAACAGGCATAACACCAGCTTTGTTTATTAACTTTGCCTATTTCGCATCCATTTTCAGTTGGGAAATTCCAGTCAAGCTGTAATGAATCATTTTGGAAATTAAAAAAAGAAAGAAAAATGGCTTCCTCTATGGATCTTAGATATACTTGGTCAGTATTTAAACCGATTTATTTTATCTCAAAAATATTTGGCTTCACAGATTTTTTCCTTGCACACGCAGAAGATAGTAAAAATACGTGGACTAGTATCCACGTGTTGTGGAAGATCTATGGTGTTTTCTGGGCGGTGCTTTATGTTTTAATGACTGTGTTCGTTTTTAGGTACAATATAATACATTTGTACCCCCAGTTCACACCACCTTTCATCATCAACGATGTTATCAATAACCTATTACCGTTGAGTGTGGTGATGATTACATTTGTGCTTTGGATTAGCACCACCAGCAAGAAGATGAGTAAGGTTGGGTCCAAATTAACACATATCGACGAGATTTTACACGTTCACTCGAAGGAAAAGAATCAGAAAACAAGATTGATACAAATTATTACCTTATTATCACTTATCTTACCTTTATTTGAGCTTAGAACCTGTGCCAGCGCGCAGAATGCCACCTCATTTGTTCATCGAATAAAAGGATGCCTTATACAAACTGCTATTCTCATTATAGAACTCCAGTTTGTAAACTTAGTTTTGCTACTCAAACATCGACATGATATCTTAAACTTAAAACTACTCTCTATTTTCGACATAGCCGAGGAAGAGTATTTTGATTACTATATAGAGAGAATTTTAACTCCATCAAAGAGACAACGTATAGCTATGATTGATCAGGATCATATTTTCTACCAAAGAGAACCTAAATATTCTTGTAGCACCAATCCAAATTCAAGAAATACCTTGAAATACCCAACCAACGCTGATGATAAAGTAAACCAAACCCTGTGTGAATTACGTGGAGCCCACAATCTTCTTGCAGATGTAAATGACTTAATTAACAGCATGTTTGGACCAATACTGTTGATGGAAATCACCTCCATCTTCACATCTGTCACTGGGTGTCTGTATTTAACCATTGTGTTCGTGTTTAATTACAAAAGTCCAAGCTTCATTACAATGAACGTAGACGATATTGTATTTATATTCATATTTTGGGGTTGCTTTCAAACCTTGAGGCTGGTTTGTATAACTGTGACGTGTGAAGCAATCAAATCTGAGAATCACCGTACAACAAGGTTGATCTGCAAGCTTCTCGTCAACAAGTCACTTCGCGCCGATGTATTTGGTGAGCTGCAGATGTTCGCCCGTCAACTGGACCAGAGAAAGGTCGTATTCACAGCGTTCGGACTGTTTCCTATCGAAGTGTCTTTCTTGTCTACTTTTATAGCATCTGTGATTACTTATTTGGTTTTAATGCTTCAAAACAGTGTCACCTGAATGTTTGGTATTCAGTTGTTTATAGTTTGTCACCACGATGGATATTGATATCAACCCTTGTCGACTTAGATGGTTTGAGGTAAAATGTTCGCCTAAGGACTCAATGTTCGTAGATTCAATTTCAGCCGGGGACGACGGATTTATCGTGAGCGTTAAAAATCTCTAGCACAGCTTCCTTTAGAGTGTAAATAAAGCCATCAGTCCCATGCCAACTGTGGCCTGTAAAATAACCCTGAAGTTATGTGAAAATACCTTTCTTGGCTCTCGCTCATAAACATTCTCGTGTGTGTAAATAATCATTTGGTCCAGAAAGTTCACTTTAAATACCTCAAACAAACAAAGATAAATATTAACCCTGGCTTTGGGATGCCTTGTTCAATATCATATGTCATCTCACATATTTTGGTGTGCTATTATCTTATTCATAGGACCCTTACGTTATTCATGGGTGTTTAATGTTTAGTGTGATGTTTTGGATTATATTGTAACAAGTGTGTTTGTAATGTTCACTGCAATAAATCAAATTAAAACTACTAGTAGTTCAATGAAGAATAGACCTCGATCCCTCCTTTCATAAATTTCCAATTACATCATGTTAAAAAAATATCATGTCATGTTCTATAATCGTTACTATAGTCTTAAGATTTTTCTTTGGATTTCAAGTTGAATTATTTTCCATAATTATTTATCCTTAGATTTAAAGTTGATATTTTCCCTTGGTGATCAAGTTAGAAAAAAATAGTACTCTAGTAAACATTTATTAATTTCATTTAAATTAACCATTATTCACGTGGTTTAAGACGTCAGTTTCACCTATGTGTGTAAAAACAAAATACATTTATGCATGCGTCACTTGGCCTAGGTTCAAAGAACGTTCCGGTCAAATTTTGAACAAATTAGCACTCGAATTTAGAAGTAATCACCGAAAAAACAGATATACAGACGAAATGCCAAACAGTCAAGTTTGAAGAGGACATTCACTCCACTGTATAAATAAACTTATGTTATACTTTGGTTTTTGTTGGGTAGTTTGTTAATTTTAAATCATAGCTACGCTCAAAACAAATGTTATAAAGAGTTAATCTAAGGGGTAAGGATAGAAAAGGCTATTTTGAAAAAGAAAAGTACATACAATACCATGGAGAGAGGACATTAAAATCACATGTGAAAAAATACCCTAGTAAAGCGATCAATATTCGAACTTTGAACTCCCCAACACCAATAATCCGATATATTGCAATTATCCTACCAAGGACAACCGGTGTGGGTGTTTGGTGATTGTAACAAGCCTGATAACAAGCAATTATCATTATTATCAATGAGAGGACATTTTTAAAAGTTTTGTTACAGTGTTCCTGGTTCCATTCTCGGTCAACGCACTGGACTCACTAATCGTATAAGTTTTCCTAACTTTTTTAAAATCAATTACTATTTCTAGCCTGTGGCCTGGATCAATTTTTTATTCAAGCCATATATTTTCCACTACCGGCTTGTTAGGCCTGTCATAGCTTCATATGCCTTATATTATAACCTAAGACTAGGACAGGCACAAAATCCAGTCCCCGCCCGTTAATTCATCACTATGAAAGGGTAAACCCACATTTCACCAATGATATTTTTTTTAGCCATTCCGGTAATTGAACCCTGAACCCTTAACTCGGTAGACAGAATCTCCACCGACTAAGTTAAGTTTTCCTAATGCAGTACACAAATGGTTAAACTTTTGACACTACAGTTAGGCTTTAAATGTTAATAGCAATTTTATTTAGATTAAGTCTGTTTTGAAATCTCCTGCTGATACAACCCTGAGCTTAAGAATACTCCCTTTCTTCTAACCTGTAATGTAGCAAGCTTACCCTGCGTTATTCCATTATGGTATAGCTTATAATATAGCGTCATATTGTAATCCGTTAAGGCAAGACGGTTCCTTTTAGGGTAAATAGAGTACATATCACTATATCTTATAAGCTATAAGCATAGTGTAGGGTCAATGTATACTTAATGTTAAAGGTAGGACTGATAGCCTTTAGGGTAAAAGGACTATACACTATGCTTATAATTTATACGCTAGGGTCATATGTACTCTATTTACCCTGAAAGGAACAGTCTTACCTTGACGGATTACACTATGGCCTTATCTCATAAGCTATACCATAGTGGAATATTGCGAGTTAAGTTGGCAACCCTACAGGCTTCGTGGTATCACATAGTTATCATGCATAAGTGAATCCACTTGTTTTTTAATCTGGGTGTAGAGGGAATACTTTGACCCTAAATTTTATATTTAAATTTTAAATTCTAGAGTTGATTGACAGTTCCACTTTGTACGTTATTTAGGCAAGCGAGCCTAGAAAACATTGTACTATTAAATTGTTCCCTTTACTACAATAATTTGTATTAATGTAATGAGTGAATGCACTTTATTGTCCTTAAGGGTCAAGTCTAATAACTTTTTTTTAGACCCACGTCTTACTACCTCTCCGGGTTATACGCTTATGTACTATTTACTCTAATGGTTTTTAGGAAGGTTATATTTAGGGGAAGTGTATACACATTTGCGTGGAGGGAGAGTGGGAAACCGTTTATAAAAATCACTATCAGTACACTTGACCGAGATTCGAACCTCAAATTTTCCCGTCACCGGCAGTTTAGTCTTCAGCGAGAGTAGCACGCTAGAACATGCGGCCATCGAAGCGGGCAAGTCTAATATTGAATGGGGGGAAAACAATTTACTAGTACAAGGCCTATTGTAAAGATTTTCTTAAGAAGCAGCCCACCTCTGCGGTTGAGTATTTTAGTTTAGTAATACATAATGAAGAGAATATGGTGATTAGAATTTTTGATTTTCATTGTCTGTTGTCTAGTTCAAGATAAAATATTATAAAAATGTTATTATATATTTGGGTGTTTCTTCAATGCCCTGAAGATTGTTTGTGTATTTATACTAGCATAAACTCTTAAAACAATCGAAAAACCGGCTTAATATGTAAATTATTGAATTTAAGGGCTCTAAAAGGATATTATTAAGGAGTTGCAAAGTGTTTACATCAATTGAGACCAAGGAAGATAATATTTTACAACCCATATGTTTGCACTAAGTTAAGTAAAGACATGTTAATCACTGTCTAAAATAAATTGTGTTAGTCATTCTTTCTCAATCCATTAAATTACAATATATTAAGGGAGCTATGTTTAAATACAATTTAAGCCCAATAATGTAATAAAATGTTGGGTTTCTACACGAATTTGACTTCAGGGATGTCTTTTTTTTAATTGTTCCACAATGGTAGTAAATGTAGGTTTAAAATTAGTGGTAACATTTAAATGTGTTGGTTAAAAAAGGTGAACTGGATGAAAGTATTAATATACCCGTATTATAAGCAAATTAAGCGTTAATAACATTTAACCGAAGAAATTAAACACTGTTAAATATAGCAAAATAACTATTGAATTTGTGGACTATTATTTTTTTTATAATTTATTCAAAATATATATATTTTAATTGACTATAATTTTTACTTATTAATACTCTTTATTATAAAACAAATATATACTATGTGTAATTGTATTTTATAATATTTTACCACTTAGCATAAACAAGCTTTAAAAATTTAAATATAAATTCAATTTTTGGATGACTAGTGAAAAAATATCTACCTTTGAAAAGCAACTCCCGAATTTTGGTTTCATACCTTCCCCAGATAAGGGTTCGAAACAAAAAATACACATATATTATATCAGTGTAACACCTCTGCCGATATTTAAAGATTTGTTGGTACCTGGAGAAAGATTTATGTCGTTATATCTTTCAGTTGAAAGAAGATTAACCCATAGCAAATATGTATACATTAAATCACCACTCAGCCGAATCAGAACCATAATATCGTTTAGTGGGATTTCTATATCATCAACATTAAAATTTCCATAAAAAATTAGAATCTTCTGTTCTTTCAAATAGGAATACGTTTGAGCTTATGATTACCTTTTTAATTAAATTTCAAAATCAAAGAATCGAAATATTTAGCTTCCGTTAAGGTACTATTGTACATGTACCACTAGGTTAGAGATATTGTCTTAAGTTTTTGGTCGGAATTGTAGCAGTAATTAAACATTACAAACTTAACTCTCCTAATAAATATTTCCAAAAAACTGATTCTGGAGAAGACTTGAGAAGATCAGATGTACAGACATGGTGACAAATGAAAAAGTCCTAAGAAGAGTGGGTAAGAAGAGAATCATTCTGGATGTGATTCTTTGGTAAAAAGCAAACTGAATCGGACACATCCTTAGGAGGAACTGTCTTCTACATGACGTCATAGTAGGACATTTTGAGGGAAAGAGGAAAGGGAACTGTCTTCTACATGACGTCATAGTAGGACATTTTGAGGGAAAGAGGAACTTAGGAAGACGGAGGGTTCAAATATTTGATGACTCAATGGAAAGAAGAAAATTTTGAGAGCTGAAGAGGACAGAGCTCATTGGCGGTCTAAGTTTCACCGACTTGTCTTATGACAGAATACCTAATAATATTTAAAACATGATTGGTAATGTTATTATTGTGAATTTTTGCAAATAAAATGTATATGCACAAATAAATTGGTTAAATATTTTTTTTATCAGGACGTTGCTTTGTGTTCATTATCAGATTAAAAAAACTCAAACACAATACTTTTGAGTGAGGTTGTTATTAAATAAAGCTATTACAACTACAAACTCTAGGAAGAAATAGCATATTTTATTCAATAAATAGCATTAATATTTTTCAGTATGTACATTCTGACTTGAGTATTTACACTGCTGCAAAAAAGCGTATAGTGTATTTTATATATCTTCAAGGAAACTTGGGTTAGTGACAAGTATTTGAAAACTTAAAATCTTAAACCCATTCAACATGGGATAACAAGATATTTTATATCACAATTTTTCATTTGCAATAATACAGTTTCACATATTTGAAATCATTGTACATTTCAACTTATCGTTGTAGCTTTAGTTAAATATTTTATCATTTTTTCAAATAAGAAATTTAATAAAAGTAACTATAAATTTCACTTTAATATTATCTTTTATCTTATGACAAATATATGTATTGTCATTCAAATAAATGTTTTTTAAAGACAGTAAAATTGTATTGCAGTCATTTGATATATTAAATAAACGATTTAATTTTAATACAGTTTTAATAATAAACATTCAATAACGTTACATAGTCTGTGATTTAAAATAATAAAAATAACCCCAAGATATTTTCTAATGGACAGATTTTGGTTTTGTAACGTAGTCTGTTCGTCAAAAAAAAATTTTTAGAGAGAATAACATAATCTTTACTTTAAAGTTTAGTCATTAGTACCATTATAATAATAGTAATGTTAATTTTGCTGTAGTGATTTTTGTGAAATTTCCCTACGTTTTCAAATAGAAGTGTGTTACATTTCTAAGCCATCCAATAGTGATAAAAGGCAAGTTTTTATGTATATTATACTAAATAATATAAAGTGGTTGGAGCTACATATTTTAATACAATACATCGTTTAATTCATTAAAAAAATAATCTTACTTACTTTTAAATTTACCAACAAAGTCAGACACCAGCCGGTGTTTTACGGTTGCTAATACGAGAAGAAGATTATTTTATTTATGTATTCCAGAATTAATAAACAAATGTTTATTTATTATTTTATTTACCATGTTTTTTAAATATTTTATTATCTGTGATGTATTTAATATATTTAAAATATTAATTCAAAAATATGACTTAATTTGAATATGATTAGAGTGCACACATAGCATTAAAAACCCTTTGAGTGGAAATTTTACTAGGAATGTTTAACTAAAACCGAAATTGAATTACTTCCATAAAATGATTATTATTTCACAAATTATTTCATAACAAAAATATTTTTTATCTCCATATTGTTTTATTCGTATGGTAAAAAATATAACTCATATATTTGTCGCTTAATGTTTCCAAACCCAAAACACGGTATGTAACTTTTTTTCTACTTGTATTCATTAGGAAATTTTCATCTATTTTGCAATAATTAATATTTAAACGTAGTAAAATATGTTGAATAAACAAATCTCATTACGTTCATTTGATATGTTTTCCTTTATCCTCAATCAAGCAAATTAAGTTTCCTACTAAGAAGTTAACAGACCAGTAATAAATTTTTTTGACTAATAACCTCATTAGGAATGTAACAATAGTATAAATAATAACATTAAATGATTAACAATTCTATTTTAACAAAGAGGTTACTCCTTACTACTATCGATATATTTACACGCTTCGCCTTACATTATATTTAGGTATGCTTTGCAATTCATAAATAAATTTATTACACCAGTATTATATGAATAAGATTATTTGTGAAAAGTTAAATTCCCAAAAGACCCCCTATTTATAAGGTCACCATGTCAAACATCCCTAAAGCTAATTATTATTGACTTTTGCAGTAATATGGTCCATGCTTTCGTTATCGATCACTATCATTAATTCAATAACATGACAAGGGGCTTTATATATTCACTGCTATTTTCTATCTTTTTTAACCCAGAACTATTAAACTTGTGGAGACCAAAAGCTCCTTTGGTTGGTACAGCATAACTTATTACAGTGTTTTAAATATTGTATTATTACAATAATTGATTGTGAGCAGTTTATTTATGTTTATAAATATTACATAAATTTAACTAAAATCAGAAAATAGAATAAAATTACTATTTTTTTAAGGTAGTTTACTATACAAATGTTGAAACTGAAGAACTAAATTAAGCATACACTTGTTGAAAATGTTAAAATTATTTTAGAATATAATATTAAAACATCATCAGGCCAAAGGCAAACCAATTTTAAATAAAATAGGTGAAAGGGCAAATTAGAAATATAATGATTCAAGTATAGAGTGAGTTTTTGTTAAATTGAGGGAATTTCATTTTATAAAAAATGAAAAATAACAACTGCAAATAATTTTTTTTTAATTTTATAAGATATTTAAATTATACCATAAAAGTTATAGTTTTGTTGAAGTACGAAACAGCAAAATGATCTTTTTTCAACAAATATTTTAAAATATTAGGCTAATATAGATGCATCAGTAATCACACAAAAAAATAATGCACATTATAAATAAAACCAGTATATGTGAATAAATAACAAATATGAAGGTAGAGTGTGTGGATAAAAAGGACGGAGTAGGTTGTGCAAGAAAAAGATAAATGCTGTAGACGAGTATGTGAAAAAGAGAAACATAAATATTTTTAAGAATAAAAGACCTTTATGACTCAGTGTATGAATGTTAGTGAAGTCAAGGGAGTATGCAAGGATAGGAAAGTGTAAAGAAAGTTACAGAGAATTGTACGGCGTAGTTTTTTTCTTAGCTATATGCACAGTTTTTGCTTACCCCGTAAGTGAACGGCGTTATTTGGTATGTATGTATGTATGTATGTACGTATGTATGTATATAATAACAACAAACCAAAAACATATGCATCAATATATTAATGTATTCTTTAAAAATAAAATGAAAGTATAAATGTCCTAATGTGCCCTTATATCCATTTCATTTAATATTTGATCACACCACAGTATCATAGTATATAGAAGAAGGCCACACGCTTACCTTTTCTAGTCGACTTAAATTAATTCACCATTATGTTTATAATTTATTTAATCTCGGTGTAACACTATGAATAAATCCCTAGTTGAACAAATTCTTTATATAACAAGCTATTATTTACTATGAGCTTGTTAGTAACATTCTCAATATTGCTAAATTTATTATGTCGTACATTTCTAAGAGTATTTAAAGTTATAATATAAAAAATCCCCCTATCTACTTTATGAATCTTAGTAGAAATACAGAAAGTATTTTAAATGTTCATAATATGAGCATTACGATGGTATTTTAAACCAGAATAATTAATTCCTAACAGAGTTTCTATAAACCAAACCAGTTTCACACAATAATTTCAATTCCAAGCTGCACAGCAATTTGTCTTTCAAACTTTACCGAAATAAAACGTTTTAGTCGCATCATGATGTTTATTTTAAAATAAATAATTGAATTGTTAAAAAACATAATTAGTAAACTCATACTTGAATACATACTATTTTATTTGTATAATTTTCCTGATATATTTTAACTATTATCATTTAAAATTTTGCTCAAAATTATCATACAAGCTAGATTCTTTTTTAAATGTATAAAATAAAGTTTTACACGAGAGCAAATATACAAACATTTGTGTGCACTTTCATACAAATAGTGTTTATGTATATTTCAATTTAGAATGTTCAACTATATACCTTAGATTGCTTTGCAGTAATTTAAAAAAAAAGGTGCACTATTTGAGATAATATTATACTCACTTTATAACATATACGTTCAATGCATGAAATATCATACAACTATTCACGCAAATTGTTTTGTGCTTTACATCTTATTTCTGATTATTTTTTACATATTTATTTGAACAATATTATATTAATAATTTCATGTAATTCATTGGACAATAAAGAAAGCTACTATCAAATAATTAGACATATTTAATTTACTTATTTTAATCGTTTTAATTTTTTCTCTTAAAAAAATTCAAATGAGTTGAATATCCTGATTATTGTTAACTAATTAAAAAATCAAAGTGTTGGTCACATTATAATTCTATCATAAATAATCAATCAAACTATGTTTGTTCTTTAAATCAATTCTAAAGTTTCGAAACTAATTTTCATGAATGTAAACTTTATATTAATATTATCAACAAAATCCGACACGTTACAGTGGTTTACCTAGTTTATATACCGAGATTTACAACACATGTTAAGCATTTAAAAAATAGTATTTACGTATAAATATTGTTTAACATTCCTTGTTTAGGTAAAATACATAATGCCACTGTTAAATACAGTCAATAAAGATTTCAGTTCTCTGTTACTTTATGGTACAAATTGAAAATATAACACAAACCTGTAAATAGTGGTGAAATGCTACAATTGTATTTGTTTGTTAAAATATAATAAACCTATATTCTAATGGTAGAGCAGAATAAATAAAAATATAAATATAATATTTGACAAGGTAATTACATGATAATAGTTTATTTTTAATGCCAATACTACACTTAAGCGAATCTTTTCAACTCTAGATTAAATTACTCCTTTTTTACTAAACAGTTCTAACATATTTTAGACCATTGTCAATATATTTGTTAATCTAGTACTTATTTGAAAATATAAAGCATAAGTTTGTCAAAGGAAGCATAACATTTGCATGTTAAAAAATACCTTTCTAGTACGTATAGAAAATGCAGCCTGATTAATTATCACACTGAGCAAAGTAATAAATAATCAGACAATAATTTATGTTAATGGGTGAAAGTAATATTATAAGTGTCTAGTTAATCATATCGTACCAGAAACCGAGGGAAAAAATAGAGGTAAATTTATTATAGTTTGTTTGCTATAACAATAACTTTACCTGACATTTCAAAGCATTAGTAAAATCCATTTTCATACAATTATGTATACGTTAAGCTATGATCTATACAGGTGTAGCTTTTAAAATAGGTCAATTTTGCGTTATAATATAATGTTGGCTTATCTATATTATATTTAAATATCAGCTAAAACGATTTTTCTAGGGCGATTCTAATATCATTAACTAATCTTGATTTAGTGCTTTTCAAGTTTGAGTGTTTTAGTGTTCAGTATGATAACACAGTGTTCAGTGCTTTGTCATAATATTTAGTGTTAAGTCCTAGTGTTCACTGTTGTCTTTTGTCAAGGTGGTTAAAGCTATGTCCTAGGGTTCAGTGTTCTCTCTTAATGACCAGTGTTCTGTCCTAGTGTTTAATGTTCTATCCTGGTGTTCAGTGTTCTGTCCTAGTGTTCAGTGTTCTGTCCTAGTGTTCAGTGTTCTGTCCTAGTGTTCAGTGTTCTGTCCTAGTGTTTAGTGTTCTGTCCTAGTGTTTAGTGTTCTGTCCTAGTGTTTAGTGTTCTGTCCTAGTGTTTAGTGTTCTGTCCTAGTGTTCAGTGTTCCGTGTTCTTTCTGAGGGTAAATTAAAAATTTGGTTTAGAAAGTTGATGTTAGATACCGAAAAATTGAGGAAAAAAAATTACATTGATTAAGTATCTAGTCAAAGCATTGGGGAAAATTCGAAATTTTAATAATTAATTAATGTTTTCGTTAAAGATCAAATTATTGACTTGAATATTAAACTACTTTATTCGCATTAAATAATCACTTATAATTTAACAAGATTTTCTGAATACGCATGGACAAATTACTTTTCCAAGAAAAGATTATTGAATTTGTACCAATAATAATTCTTATAACGATCTACTCTGGGTATGTATATTAGGGCTAATCTGTATATTAAAGTGACAAACAGTTTATTTTAAAATAAAAATATGTCGATGCTTGATCTATGAATAGTCTGCTTTTATTTAATAACCTTTAAAAATATAACTCATTTTTGAATAACTAGGTTTAACCTCTTGAAGTAAAAGTTATACACAGGCTTGTTACTAACATAACTACTCTTTTTTATAGTCTAATTTACATTGGAAGGATCTTTAAAAATTATTTTAAAAAATTGGCCAATAGTGATGCAATATTATTATTTTACTAGTGTTATTTCTGTGTACAGCCCGAACGGGTAGTAAGATGATAGCTTTAAAATAAAAAGGGTTTTATAGATATTCATACTAAACTAAAAATTACAGCTGTAGATCATATAACTTAGGGTGTAAATATATTAAACAAAATTAGTAGATTTTATAGCTGTCATATTTCTTCCTATGAAAATTGAACTGTATTTCAGGCAAGGTGCACTTCTGTGCTAGACAAGCCCATTTCGTAATGATTATAGGGGAATCCAAAACCTTTTATAATCATTTATACTAGGAAACCAACATTAGTATTCAAGTTCAATAGAGTTATGTTAAAAACTAGAGAACCTTAACAACGATTTTAAACAATATATTAACCACAATAATTTGTCCCAAATATTTGGGCTAACGCTAATATGAATTCATTATATCTTATTGATATTAATTTTAATTGAGATAATCACTATTTAAGTAGTTAAAAATAGTTTTAAATATGGTGAAATATATTAAATTGTTAAGAAAGCTACTGTTTATTTTTCAACCAATTATTTGTCCTCGATAAGCTTACTTTATTTCTGAGACAAAGCCTTACATGGATTGTGTATATATATATATATATATATTTTCCTTCTCTTTTATTTTAAATTCACTGAATATTCTCGGTCCAATTTCGAATCAAATAGCAGCCATATCAAAACCTCTCTGTTTGGCTTATTATATCATTTTTCTTATCATTTTGATCCCTCAAAATATAAATTTAAAAAAAAATCATGATTTGGAACAAGTTTGGTCATTAAAAAAGTAACAAACAAAACTCTTAGTTATACCTATGTAAATTAACACACATCTTTTTGAGATTTCAATATATAAAAATAAAACAGATAAAAAATTTCAAATATAATTTCAAATGTAAGAAAATGATGATAAAATTTTGTTAATTTTTATATTAATCTACACATAATATTAATATAATGAAGATTTTTTATTTCCTGTCATGAGCATTGAGCAGTATCTACCGTGGTCAGAGGGCTGAAATTTTAAAATTGGTAGCCCCTATGCACAAACATATGCACCCAGAAGCCATATTTTTAAATTTTTTATCACATCTAAAAAAATATTAAAATCTGGGTTAGAAGAAATAAAATGAAGATACTTTCTCGTCTGTTTGAAACAAATAAAAGCCTTGCCCTAGTAACTCTGTTAGAACATAATATACTTTCAGTTTAACTCGCTAAAAAAAACCTAGTGTGTGGTGATTTTTCAAATCCATACCAACAAGGGCATTCAATATTTTTAAAAATGTCTATAAATCTAAAAAACCGTTCAGGCTATCAGAATATTTACACTAATTAGGTAGGGATGAGGCAGGTAGAATTAGAATAAATATACCCGCATTTGCGCGGAAGCAGAGTGAGGAATAACTTAGGAATAAAAACACCTTCAGTATATCTGAACCAGATTCGAATAGGTCAATAGGTCTAATTTTTGGTGAAAAAATGTTTGTACAAATGCATCAAACTGCCCTTGTAAGACTATATAGGATGTGTGAAACTTTTAAACAAAATATCAAAATCAGACTAAAATTTAGAGAAAAAATTTTTAAACAAGAAAAAATAATTATTTAATTTCAGCCGATTTGGACCGAATCCAGTGTATACGTGGGTGAGCTCAATTTTGAAGATTTTAATTTTACTCTTTTCTGTATTCCAGATCAAATTGACCGAGGGCGACTTAAATGTCTAAAAAATTATTTTATTAATTTTGATTTAAACTTTAAGACATTTTACTTTATTAGGACATAATTCATGAATGTTGATTTTTGCCCCCCTTTGGGATGTTATGCTAACCAATAAAATAGTAAGAATAATATATTAAGAAGTATTGAATTTTATAAATATTTAAACAATACTTATAATTATTAAAAGGCCCCATACTTCAGCCTCACTCACAAACTACCTACTCAATTAAGGCTATTAGAGGCAACGAATTAAGCCCTAATGCTTTTTAAATTACTACTCAATATTATTAATAATAATAATAATAATGTCTGTTTATTTATTATATTACATGACGTGAGATCAGAGTGCACCATACTTTACACATGATTAAATAAAATATCCAAAGTTTGGACTACGATTTTAAGTTTGATTTATTACTAGAACATAAAAGTCTTGAGATAATTTTGATTTTAAATTCGTTACTGCCCTATCTCAAGGTGAGTTTCTTTTAACTACACAAAAATAAAAATAAAAGGTACATTTTCCAAGTAGCAAATAGGCCACCTTTTTAATTTTGCAATCCTCAAAAAAAAAAAAAAATACTAATATTATTTTGGATAAATAAAAATGCTAAAGAAATTCTCTAGATCTTCTGAAAGGTCTCTTCTCTTCATCTGATCTGGACGTGGACGGTGCTACAAGTAAATTGCCTTGGTCGTGCTCCTCCAACATTTTGGTGGTCTCTGTGGGGGAGGTTCTAGGAGAGACCCCACCGGGGGTCGAAGTCGGGACACTCGGGGCTGCTGCTTTGTTCCTAGACTTACTCCTCCTCTTCCTCAGGATGAGGCTTCCCATACCAGACCCGGAGACTAACGTCAGGCCATCCGCCGTACCCGACGCTGTCATCGGGCGGTCGTTCGCGTCTCGCGTCGAGCTTGAGCTCAGGGCGAAAGCTGACGAGGAACGCGTCGTCCCGGATTTAGATGTTTTCTGAAGTGAACAATTTAAAAATCGGTCCATAGCAAATCATTACAAAAATATGCATATCAAGTTATTTAACAGAAACTTAAATCTATTTTGAGGATTTTTTTTTAATTTAGCACCGCGTCTTACTACCCGTTTGGGTTATACGCTTAAATACTAATCACGCTAATAGATTAGGAATTGTGAAGTTTGAATTTTTTAGAGGAAGTGAACCTGCACTTGCGTGAAATACATTTAGGATAAACCACCCCCCAATTCACCCGACCAAGATTCGAACCTCGATCTCCCCGTCCTCGGCAGGTTAGCTTAACGTGAAACTAGCGCGTTAGCCAACTACAACCACCGATGCGGGTATGAGGAGGGTTGATTAGTGAAATTTCACCAGAATAACTTAGAATAGATATGTTGTATCACCTTGTGGAATATAACACTTGATAAAGCCAGTATTCGAGCACGTAGGCAATTAAGGGTAGGGTGAGCTACAAGGGTGTCTTTAGCCCCTCTCTTACCAGAGATTTAATCACAGATACGTGCCTATGTAATATGAACATGCACTTTTAAACCAGAGTCGATCGTGAGGCTGTAACAAAGGTCTCCGGTGTAAAATATACATATTTATACATTTCAAAAAAGAACTCTTTGTAATATCGGAAACCATAACAATTCCATCTTTAAATGTTTGCGTTTATCGGCAAACACAATTTTCACTAGGTTTCCTTGTGGTTTTTTTTGTAAATTTAATTAAATTGTATTAGCATTACATTTGATTGATCATTAATGTAAGGATATTGAAGATAAAATGAGAAAACAAAAAAGTCCTGCATCTAAAACAAGCACCTAAGGAATCATGTAAAGGTGTACACAAATAGGTTCAGTTGGACGTACCTGTTGGACCCCCGTAATATCCGTCGCTTCCACCTCCTGAGGAGGAGACTGTGAGGCTGTAGAGGAGGTGGAATTTTGTCCAGGAGGACTCAACCGACTCATTATTTCTGTCAACAGTTCTTCCATCCTCCCCACCTTTTGATTTAACCTCTGCACTTCTAATTTCACATCCACTTTGAAATCCATTATGTTAGCAAGAAGTTCTTTGTACTCTGCAGCAGCTATTCCCGCGGGGACCGGCGTCGTAGGGGGTTGACTGTATAACATTAAACCACAAGAAGATACCTCGTTCAACTTTTGTTCACTTCTCAAAATACCACTATCGTAAGAATCTATCTTCCTCAAGTGCGTACCAGCAGTTCTACCCGACACATCACCACCACCTCCACGATCATCAAGTTCGACGATCTCTTCGATCGTGTCCTGCCTCGTCGTATGAGGCTCCAAAGCGTTCCCACCTGAAGAAGGCATGGAGGTGGTAGTGGTCGTTGTAACTTTCTGCAACTTGGGAAACACTTTGTTTCCCGACCCTGCGCCGTTTACAGGGTTTACTCCGGACCCCGATGACAATGAATACACTGTTTTGTCCTTCCCGTTACCCCCCGCGTGGTCCCTCGCAGACATCGACCTTGTGATTATCAGCGCACTAGAGCTAGTGTTATTGGTATCACTACCCGAATCTAAACTACTGCTTCCTAAGATACGTCCCCATTTGCTGGCCCGGATCGTCGTCGGTCGGTAACCTTTGGTCGTGACGGCCATGAGGGTCCCACCTGAACTGCTACCGTCCTCCCTTTCGGCGACGCTCGACAGTTTCGTCGTGGACATGACGCGCACAACGGATCTACCCGCGATGTCTGTCGAGGAATCTCCTCGCTCTACGTCCAGTATCGCGGGTGGCTGGGGTGGAGGTGCGGACTGCTGCTGTTGTTGTTGTTGTTGTTGCTGCTGCTGTTGTTGATGCTGGGCGCGGTCTCGACGGAACTTTGAGAAAATCTTTCGCACCAGATGGTCCTGGTTCTGATCCAGTTGCGGCTCGTTTTTCCTCCTCTCAGCCAGCTCCTTCTCCCGCCGGACATCCGCCACCTTACGGAATATCAGCTGTGAAAGGAACGTGGAGTAACAAACAGCATGTCATGTAATTTAAAGTTTAAATCCTCTCATCATCGGGAAAGTAAACGTGTTGCTTTGTGAACTGCCGCTATTCAATCTTCGGTATTTGTAACAATTTTTGAAATATTACGATATATCTTCCGTTTCAATCGAATATGCGAGGTAAATACAAAAATAGATTTATTAATCAAATATAAATAGCAAATTCTAAGCAGGGCTTTTAATATTTTGATCAATATCGAAAGAATTTATTTTAGCCGTTACTTCATAACGAGTTTAATTAAAAATACGCGTTATTAATAAGGTTGATAAGAGGTTATTAATTTTATCAATTTATTAATACTGAGTTTCAAATAATTTTAACTTTCTTTTTCTAGATCAAAGTGTTTCATTATTGAAGACACTCATTTACATATCCAATATAGGCCAAGTTATTAAATATTGATTTTTGCTCTTTAATGGATATGAAAAATAGTATTATTCACAAATAAAAAACTCATTCTCAGGGAATATTCCATCCTCTCTTATAAATTTGAGTTTTGATTGTTCGACAGTGTTAAGTAATTTAAATGAACAACAACATAATCGTGTTAAGATAAAGTAAAATTAAATGAAAATAATATTTGATCTTTCGCTGTTTCAACAAGTTTGTAATCCTAGAAAATGGCTACTACCGGAATTAATTAAAGTTAAAATAAAATATTAAATTATTTATTTTATTAAACCTTGATTGCATATGTATAACATGTCTGTTCAACATATTCGTTCATCGTGATTGTAATAAGAAAAAATTCATGTCAACTGCCCATCACTGATGAATGGGTTCATTTCCGTGAACTTTACTAATTATTTGTGAACTCCAGTCGATGTGCCGTATGAAAGTATTAAACTAACGCTACTAAATTTAAATTCATATAGTCACACATTTGATTCGCAGTGATCAACTTCTAATGTCAATAAAATTATAATATTGTCTAAAAAAAATTTGAAATTCGTAAAGAAGAATGTACATTTTTAATGCTTTGGTAATAAAGAAAAAAATAGCGCCAAACCACTATATTAATAAACATTGAAAGGCAGATACAAAGGCAAAGCCTATAGTGACCTTGTTTTACTCTCTGTTGATGAATAAGATACCTTACAATAGCTATAGCTTGTTGCATTGCACTATAGGCACCGTGCAAAGTGCAGACGATATTTTGAATTCACGACACGAGCGCGCAAGACGGCCATATTATAAAGCTCTTGCAGGGTAAATCCAAGCGGTGTCATGTTATTATTATTATTATTATTATTATTATTATTAGCACCGCGTCTTACTACCCGTTCGGGTTATACGCACTTACGCTAATGTGTAATGGTAGGGTGATTGTGAGATGAAATGGAGGACCTACAGTTTAACGTGGAATCCGAACCACGGTGGAGGCCTGGCATTCCTCACATTCACAAGTTGTGATTAATACACGTCTTGTCAGAGGTGAAGGCAATCAGATAAATTTGTGCCGGGACCGACGGTTGAACCCCGGACCCCCAGCACAGAAGTCTGACACCTTACCCCTAGACCACCAGGTCACCTGTGTCATGTTTACCGCGATCAAATACTCGAAAATCCTAAAACGTAACTCACCGTTTCTCGTAAACTTCTTGGACAATCACAGTAGTTTTTTCAGAATTCGTTATAAAAACCTTAA
Organism: Timema genevievae; assembly: GCA_902155825.1. Taxonomy (NCBI): domain Eukaryota; kingdom Metazoa; phylum Arthropoda; class Insecta; order Phasmatodea; family Timematidae; genus Timema; species Timema genevievae. Next base: position 231,288 of record CABFWO010000340.1, read on the forward strand.
AAGACGTGAGAGTATTATTAAAATTCCCATATTCCAATTAGTTTGCTTTGAAAAAACTATTTTCTAATGAAAGAACTATAACGAGGTTTTTAGTGCAGACATATTTTCACTCTGTCTAAAAGTTTGTTCCTAATTGAGATAGATGGGTAGTATAAGTGTACGAAATGATCATCGTGAACTGAATTTTATTTTTATACAAGACTTATTCCTTTAACACCAATACTTTTCACAGTTTGATGTGTTTAGTTATGAGCTCTTCACGCGTACCAGGTTTTCGATAAACTGAAGATAGATAGAGAGACCGATCCATCATTCCGTTCGGTCACTGATGAACGATTGTGCTTGAAGGAAGGCTGGACATTATAATAGTGATTTAATAATGGAAGTAATAATAATAATAAAAATATGTTTGTCTAATATAGCGCATTACATCCCTTTCAACTTTTTTAGCTTTTTTTTACTGAGGATATTTAATGTGCACTTTCTGAACACACTTGTGATATCAGCGCATGACTTATAAAATAGATTAGTTCAAACTATGAAATTCTCAACATCCAGTTCCTTGGCTGACAATTCACCAAAGATTTATATATTAGCATGTTGGGAATCAAACCCGGGACTATTAACACATAAGGTAGACGTATTAATGACCTAGCTGAATTATTGTCGGACAAGGTGGACACCAATTATAAATTTAAGATTTATCTATTCACTAATTTAAAAGAAAGGTAGAATATAATATTATAAATAGAGTGCACAACTAAAAGTGATTTAAAGTGTTTAACATAATAATAATTATTATTGTAAAGCTAGTAATATTATATAAAGAAAAATAAGTGTAGTAACATAATGGCGGACCGGTCTCTGACAATCTTCAGTTTATCGAAAACCTGGTACGCGTGAAGAGCTCGTAACTAAACACATCAAATTGTGAAAATTATTGGTGTTAGAGTAATGAGTCTTGTATCAAAATAAAATTCAGTTCATAATGATCATTTCGTACACGTATACTACCCATCTATCTCAATTAGAAAAAAACTTTTACACAGAGTGAAAATATGTCTGCACTAAAAACCTCGTTATAGCTCTTTCATTAGACAACAATTTTTTCAAAGCAAACTAATTTGAATATGGGAATTTTAATAATATTCTCATGTCTTTTAAGGTTTTTATAACAAATTCTGAAAAAACTACTGTGATTGTCCAAGTAGTTTACGAGAAACGGTGAGTTATTTTTTTAAGGATTTTCGAGTATTTGATCGCGGTAAATATGATGCCGCTCAGATTTTCCCTGCAAGAACTCACAAAGTCATCACGAGTCGCGCCACCAGTACTGACGCACATAGACTATAGTCTGAGCTACATCAAGCAATCTATGATAAATAGAACATTTTAAGAGATTATAAGTTTTTTAAATGTATTAACTATGAAAATGTAAAGGGCTTTCTTGGAAAAATCAGCCTTAAAAAAAAGATACTGTGAAAGCTAAAATCAGGATGTTCATTGGAATCTTAACTTTCATATTATTCATTTTTAGTGTCAAAGCTCGACAACTTTTTTCTTGCTAAAAGTGTAAAAGCGTTACGTAATCAAACTTGCTTTTGTCAGCGGTTACAACAACAGCAATCACGCTTAAACATGATAATTATTGTTATTATTATTATTATTATTATTAAATATTTTATCTACTTGCAAACATACTATTGATAACTATGCAAAACTCTGTATATTCTAGTTAATAGCCATATAAACTTCAATAAATTACTATTAGTGAACCCAACAATTATTTATCGTTACTCAACCCACTAAGCCATTCCTGACCAATTTGCTAAGGGGGAGGGACGGGGGAGGAAAGGCGGTATGGATAAAAAAAGGGGGGGTCAGTGACATTCTTTTTGATTTTCATATATTATATTTGTTTAGAATTAATAATATAATATACTTATATTTAATAACTTGAATGAACTTTTCATCTCATAAAGAATATGTTAGTATTCGTAATTGACTGCTTAAACATCTATGTTTGACACTGCAACAATGCACTAAACTTATATTACAACAATGCCTAAGAAATACACAAAAAAATATGTTTTAGACGTTAAAACAATAATTGGTAAAACTTTATTACATTCTTCATCAATGTGCAAAACGCTGTATACTACAATACTGCAATGGGGAAAACTTCATTCCGCAATAAAACAACGCGAAAAACATATATTCCGCATTACAACAATGAGAAATACTCTTTATTCCTTACTAAGACAATGATAAAACTTTGTATTTCACACTGCCACAATGCGTTAAACGATGTATTCCACACCACAGTAATGGGTAAGACTCTGTATTCAACATTTTGATAAGGAAAATATATAGCTAGGCTTAATACTGACCCCCCCCCCCAACTGACTGATTTTTTCTAAAAAATCATTTCCTTCCAACAATAGCATAATTGTTTACCAATCTCTTTAAAGTATTTGCTTATCTCGCAGATGATCAGAGTACCATCTGTTAGAAACACGGTCTTGACCATGGACCGAGGTCATTGTTACAACGTCGAGGCTCACCCTGTGCCTGAGGTTGTACGTGAGGATGAGGTTGCGCGCGAAAGAGTTGGCGAACGCCTGGTAGAAGTCCAAGACCTCCAGCAGCTTGTCCCTCTTGATGGTGTGAAGGTCACAGTAGGTGAGAGCGCGCACGTTGGCCGCCGACTGACCGATGGCGGTGTCCTTCCAGAAAGAGTCTCCAAACACATCGCCTTTACCTGATGAAAACGAACTAGGACCTTCAGACAGAGGGATTAGGGAGAGATGAACATGCGCATGCGTGGATGTTTGAAAAAAGAAAAGTAGTATAAATAAAACTAGGATAATCGGCCTAATAATATTGAAATATCGTCTTATTCTAACTCTTATAGTTAACAGATTGTTTCATTATTTACTTTCCCAATAAATTAGATTATTACTCAAATAAAATAGGTTTGTTAGTGGGCATCACAACAAAACTTGCTTTATATAAATCAGTCTTTGCACGTGCTATAATCTTGTGAACATCTTCAGAATAATCTCCTTTTAATTAGTGTCAAGGAATGTTGATGGGTGGCCGAGCTTAAATTGAAAACCTTCCCTCGACTTCTGTCTGGAACATCACAGATCTAGGCGATGGGGAGAGAGGGTAAAAATCTTTTTGCTGTCCACTCTTGTCGATTCTTTTTTAAGGCATCATCAAGCAAATACTTCCTAAGCAGTCCGTCATCAAACTGTTACTTTGAATATAAGTGTATATTATGCTGAGGGTCAGGGGTACTGCTAAAGGGAAGTATTATCTTAAATAATAATTAATGTATCCTTCTTTTACCCTTAAGTAGCAGTCTTACTTTTCATGGTTAAACTATGGCACAGCTTATTAGAGGGTGACAAAGTGTGTTTAGTCAAGGTAAAACCTTGTATACACTGGATGATGGATCGCCAGATACAACCTACCCACCTATGTTTCTCGTGTGTCTGTATACACCGAAAACATCGGTCGATTATCTGGCGGTAAAAGATCAAAGAAAGTTTCCAGTGTCGTGTATCCCGCCTCTAATGGGAAACATCGCTCGATGTGAACCCACACGCAATCATCGGCGGGCAACTTTTGAATTTTAATCAGATAATTTCTATCTCGTTCTAGTAGTAGTAGTATCTTGGTAATATTGTGGTGGTGATTTTATTGTGGTTGTGGCTACTACAGATGGTTAAGTGAGCACCCATCATTCAACGATAGCTCTGATAAGAAACAGTCAACCACAATTCTCTTCCAGTCTTAAAGACTCAATTTTCCACCAACGTCTTTTTCGCTTTTGGTGACATTTAATCATCATAAAAATCCACAGCAACCCCAGCATCAACGTGCGGATCCATCGTGAAAGGATCGGAGACTGGTGAGATGAGTCTGCTCGATGTGGACGTGCAACATCGGTGGAGACTAGTGTCCGGATACAAGATTGTGAATCTTCGGATGATGTTGCTGAGTCGCTGGATACTTGTATTTGTCGATTATCGCCCAGTGGGTACAAGGCTTTAAGCCTCCTGCTTTTCAGGGTAAGCGAAATGAACGCATTCGTAAGTAGCATCGCCATGTTTGGAGTATCGTGTCGTGTCCCAATGGGTAGTAAGACACGGCACTAAAAACATTTCTTTGAGTTGGGGTAAGATTTTAAAGAGTTAATAAAATCAAACTTAAGCTAAGCTAATAATTTACCATAGACTTTACGAGCTATCCACCCATTAACTGTTTTACTAAATCAAAAATAATGGATTTACGAGTAGTAAGTGCTAAAGCAATATATTATTTCATATTTGATACAAATACAGATAATTTATATATGATTTAAATAAATAGGGGAATGTATACATGGTATTATTACCGAGATATTGATATCATAATAAAGAGGATGGGATGTTTAAAATAAATCTGGGGCAATACATTTGCACAAACATTACAAAAAGTCTTAACTGACAACGGTATTTGATTGATTATATTGATATTTGGGACATGCAAGATTTTTCACCTCGCTACGATTAATAGTAAGTATTGAAAACCTGTATTGGAAATAATGCGAACCGATGTTCTACTTATAGATCCGTGACTATTCCGGTACCATCCTGTTACACAGGTACTGACCTAGGATGGCGACCACCTCGTCGTCTTGGATGACCTCAAGTGACCCGGTGACGATGAAGCAGAGACTGTCGATGGACTCCCCGGTGTGGTAGAGAAGATCCCCAGGGGCGCTGTGACTCATGGTGAAGTGCATGGCTAGTGCCCTCAGGCAGCCGTCGGACGCCAGACGGAACGCCGGGTGCTCATTGAACACCTTGCGGTTGAGATGCACGCAGATGTCCGCCTTCATGTCTTTGGGGCAGTAGTTGAGTACCTGGTGTGTTGTGGGTGGGGAAAGAGAACCACAGTTTCGTGCAGGACATTGTCGAATGGTAAGCAAAAACAAACGTGAGATGAACTATTCAAGAATATTATCCATCGAAAAGTGCTGTATGCTAAACAAAAGGTTTTGAACGCACCTAGGACACAGACAAACATACACCTGACCCAAAGCCTCCGGGTTAAAATGGCTGCGATCATCAAGAGATGTTGATTCTTTCTTTTAACACGGGGATCGCTACTTGCAGTCCCAAGGGACAACATCACTGTCAAGCAGGCATTTTAAAAACCGTTCACTTAAATGATGGTTTTATTAAAGAGCAGTCAAAATAAGCTTTTAGCTTCAGCAAACCAGCTTTCACAAAGCAAGGCCCCCACACCCTTTCCATAAACCAACCCCTCCAAAGAGCCTACTCAGACCGCAAGTTACAAGGAAAACGTAGAAAATAATGGACCTTTTTTTTGTTCAAGCGAATATTTGAAACTTGTTTAGTGGTAGGCAATCTTCAAATACCATCGACTAATTACTTGTCTTAAAAGGTTTGTTCATTGAAAAGGGGTAAGGAGGTTAGTTGGGGGAAGGGGTGGGATTGTTGGTGCTCGAGTGCTTTACAACGAACAATTTGAAGATGAGTTGTTTCACCTGAAAGTGCTGTCATCACAGAGAACTGAGGCCAGCTCTCCCCAGTGGCCAAGGACTCAACCTGGTTCAAGGACACAGCGAATCTCTGAGTGTCTAGTATATACCTTGTCTGTAGCCTAGGCCAATAGTATGAGGGTGTATTTTTAAGGGTCATCTGAACTTGAATTTACAGGAAGAGAAGTTGTAAGAACCAAATATTAGAGTCTCAAATGTAGTTAATCGGGATGAATCCCAATATCCTCATTCAGAGCCATATATACTTTCTACTAGGCTATCTCCACAAATTACAAATTATTAATCATTTTCCTAATGACAATCAGTATTAATAAGTAGGTTTAATATTATTCTCAGTAAGAGTTTTGATTTACTGAAAACTATATAGAGATAAGTTTTTTGTTACACTGCTAAAAGTATTAAATTTCTTTGTGATTGAAGTGAACAACTAAATTTCAAATATGTTTAAGTAATAATTCTTTATTTTATTAACTGATTATTTATTTTTTACAGCCATTATTGTTTACAACATGTTACCTGGATAATTTTTTAATTCAAGTAATATATTTTCCACTACCGATTGGATAGGCCTGTCATAACTTCATATGCCTTAAAATTAAGCTTAAGATTTGTACAGACACATCATCCAGTCCCAGGCTATTAATTCATCACTGTGAATGGGTAAATCTACATTTCACCAATGTTAAATTTCCAGCCATGCCGGGAACTGAGCCCATGACCCTTAGCACAGTAGACAGACACGCTACTGACTGAGTTAAGGTGTCAAATTATTCATGGATTGATTGATTGTAAAATAAACAAAACACACTTTTCAATTGCGGGTACTATTTGTCAATAAAACATAAGATGAAACACAAAAAATATTCAAGAATTACATTTGCTAATGTAAGGTATCTGAATCTATTTTATATCTACTATCTTGATAAGTTATTCATGCTCATTTTTATATGTTTACTTTATTTCACCAAATCATGCTAAATTCACTTTCTACTTTATAGTAGATGAAATATAAGCCAAACATTAAATTGTATTCCTCTCAAAATATATATGGGAACGTATAATTCCCCAAACCGTTCATGTCAGAAACAAAATGCTTATTTAAAGCGGTTGCTTGGTTTCTTATCTAACATAAGGTCATGCTTTAGTATGGACACTCATATATTGAAAGCTTATTTTTATGAAACCAGACTAATCTTTATTCCAAGCAGACAAATGTTTAATTCTAAAGTTGAGTAACATCAGCTACATTTGACCGAATGTTAATAATATAACATTGTGTAGGTTTATGTTAGAGCGAATTTAGCTGCATTTATGTTTTAAGTGAAACTCTTTCACATAAGTAATAAATCGCCAAGTTTGTTTTTATTTTATTAGAAGTAAAACGTATTCTAGAAGAATAATTACATATACAGGATGTATTTTAATTGGTGTCAAATATTCTTGGGAAGTATTCCCATCGACCAAACATTAACAAAAGTTCATATTAACATGGGTCTAACCCGCCTCGGTGGCGTAGTTACCTAACGCGCTAGTCGTGTTGAGCTCGACTGCTGAGGACGGGGAGATTGAGGTTCGAATCTCGGCTGGGTGAAATGGTTTTCCAATCTCCCTCCACGCAAATGCGGGTTCACTTCCTCTATATTCGACCTTCCCAATTCCTAACCCATTAGCGTAATTAGTACTTAAGCGTATAACCCGAACGGGTAATAAGACGCGGTGCTAAATAAAAAAAATAAAAAATAAAAAAGGTCTAAAATTGCTTAGTTTATGAGGTCGGAGGAATTGTATTGTTCAATTAATAATCAATCCAACAGAAGAAGTAATGCAATTAAATAAGAAAAAGTCAAAAAAACACAAGACAAAACATTTTGTCACCAAAATGTCTAGAAAATTGTGTCCCATTGCTTTGATGTATTCTCTGATGCTGCGTTCTATGCTTTGGTGTACTTTGTTGATTATACCTGGGTTGTTACGTATTAGCTAACACCCATCTACGATACGGTTTTGTAAAACCCCAACATCAGACACAGGAGTTACGTAAACGATAGAGTTTAAATTTAATGTCCCCTGAAATAATAAATGGTACGGCGCACCGCACAGACTTTCTCTCTCTTTCTATAAACTCGTAAGATTTCTGAACGGAATAATGTACATTGTATCATCACCACTCCACATAAGAACACGCATAAAATAATATACAATGATATAGAATCAATGAGAAAAGAGGCGCATCTTTGTCCACCTAAGAGCATTTCAAACAGTTTAATGTCTTCCACAAGGGTCAACACTTCGTATTAAAATTTCGATTTCTGGTTAAAATTTTAACATTTTATAAGGTGTTGCAGATCTTCAAGTCATCGCATTGATATTTAATTATTCATTTATACATTTTGACCAATAAAAAATGTAAATATTGACTATTGAGTCTAAAATGGAGATAGATCATTGCTATGCAAACATTTCTCCTAAGAGCTTTAAGGAAAAATAACATACTTTTTTAGATACTTATATTTAATTACTCTATGGCATTGGAGAATTATTGCGTTAAGACTTAAGTAGTATATGTTTACAACTAAAGCTCACAAAATTGTATTAATATATTTGCAAATATCTCAGAAACTGTTGCTTTTATAAAAATATATGTCAAATAAAAGTTTTTTATTTCTAATAGTCCTACAATTTTGCAATGATAAGTTGTTTAGTTTCTCAAATAGTTGTGGAGATACGGAAATTAACGCTTCTGTAAAGTACCCTAAAAATCATTTTCATAGGAAAATGAAAATAGCCAGTTTATTTATAATCTTAATCAACGCCTAGATACGAATTTTAATCAAAATCGTTTGAGCAGATTTTGAGAAAACCAAATTTTTCTCTTTTCGCCCTTCAGTAAACTACCCTTAATTTTAAGTTTTTATAGACACACAGACAGACGGCATTGCAAAGACTATTTTTTAGGGTTCGGGGGGTCATGAGACGTCGACATCCATCAACATTTCAGGTTAGTTTTTTTTACGGTCGCAATACTTAAACTTTAATGTCCAAAAAGTTAAAAAAATTATTATAATTGCGTATAGATTGAAAGTTATTGATTTTATAAAAATATGTTTCGGATAAAATATCTGTATTATAAATATATATACATATTTGTAATGCTAAGTAATTTCATATCTCAAATAGTTTCGGAGCTATTATAAAAAATGTTAATTTACGCATCAGACCGGAGCCCTTAAAGCCATTTTGCCGAAATATTGAGAGTAGCCATTTTGTTTGGAATATTTATTAATGTTCATAAATGAAATTTAATCAAAATCGTTAGAGCCGATTTTGAGAAAATCGACTTTTTCTCTTTTTTCCCTTCAGTAAACTACCCTTAATTTTAGGGGTAGATATCCAATTCCAAAAACCCCTCGGGGCAACCCTATGAAAACCCTAGATATCAAGTTTCAGCTCAATCGGTAAAATAGTTTAGGCTCTAGTTGGAGGTACAGACAGACAGACAGACAGACAGACAGACATTCAAAAACCACTTTTTCGGATTCAGGAAGTCATGAAACGTCAAAATTCATCAAAATCTCGAGTTCGATTTTTTTGACGATCACCATACTTTCTTTACCTGTAAGATAGAGAGAAAGTAAAAATACATTGGGTTCAAATATAATGATCGAGCAAGCCATTCAACGGATCCCCCACGGCCAACCAATATTTGAGTAAAACCTTTATTAACTCTAAAATTAAGCTTTTCTAAACTAATGTTTATTTGTAATTTTCTTAGTGTTTGTTCGATGGGAATACACCCCAAGAATATTTGACACCAATTAAAATACACCTTGTATAGAAGAAGATCCGTTACAATAATTTATGTATTCAAGTGCTACTAACAGCTTAAACAAAAACATATAAACCATCTTTATTTCCTAAGAAAGAGGTCTTTTGAGCTCTATGAGTGTCCATGTGCTTTAGAAAACAGTATTTAGATAAATAGTAGAACTTGCACCTTTTTATTAGGGCTATAATAAATTTCAAACATAAGTGTTGAAGCATTTTAATTCAAACACTATTTACATGCAAAGTAAAATTGGTATAATTTAAGGGCTACGTGTTAGAAATTGCTGGCTAATGTAGATGCTTATCGATTCTATATAATTAAATATTCTTAGTAAAATTATGTTTGAAATTTGTTTCTTTTGTAATTATATAAAATTCTATCTAAGTAATTTTAAGTACTCTATAAACTAAATATATATTGTAGATACAGGATTGTATTTTTGTTGTTTAGTTTATTTAACGTACAGTTTTTAATCTTAACGTTATATCATAATATGACTTACAAACTAACCTAATCCACACAAGCAAAATTTAATTAAATAGGAAGTTTATTCGGTGAGTTAGAAAAACAATCACATAAACAAATATTAAATAATGGAAGATTGACTCTCAGAAATGAACCTGGTTCCCTCCCCTCCCAATATCTCAAAAAACTATCAAGTTGGAATTCTGTTTATCAACTTTGAACATTTTATCTTTTAATTAAGTCATGAGCACGCAATGTGACGAAATTTATAATGTATGAGAGACAATTTTATGCATCCAATTAAATAAATACTACTTTATCAGTGTGTTAAAAAATATTAAGTTAAATTGGGCGCTCGGATAAGGTGTTCAAATAAGAGATTTCTGTGCCCCCAATAATACACATTATTTAAGAATATCTATATAGATTTGTTTCAAAGATATTTTTAAAACGTTTTGGTATAGTATCACTTTCTATAGAATATATTCATCTAAAAATGGTTTTACCTCTACAGAGATAAATGTGTTTTGCTTTTTTCTAATATTAATTATAATTTTATAGTTTTACCTTTTTTATGTAACCTTATATAATACAAGCTTGACTATAGTATCTGATACATAACAATGCAATGTAATATTTTCCCAGTTATGGTTTAAAAATACATTTAACGGGTTTTTAATGTGATTGACTGCATTTAACAAATTGAAAATATGATTATTATGGACAGCTTGCTAAGATTGTAAAAATAAATAACGATATTTTAAAATATAGTCTACAAACTAAAAAAACAAGACAGCCTAAAAACTATGTTATGACAAAGCCATTCTGGCATAGGTTTTTTGTATCGAAAACATGACGTTGCTGTGAAATATTACCATACCTTGCAAATGTGGCCAAGAAAAAGACACTATTTTTTTACAGTGCCAGGACATTTCATAAAAAGGCAAACATGGTTGGAGCACTCTATATAATATTTCAGAAAAATAGAATTTACTTCCACTGGTATTGCAAATGGTTCATGATGAATACTAGACTGGAATAATACGAGGAAAAAAACCCCACATATTTCACTAGAAACACTGTTAAAAAAGAGATAATATAAAATAATACATTACTATTTTAAGTAATATTTTTTTAAATAATGTTTTAAGATAATTTAAAATATTATGTAGATTTGTGTAACTCAATTGTAAAAATTGAGTCTGAGACAATTTAAAGACTACTAAATAATATCTTCTTTTATTTTTATTTTGCCTGATTTGTGTTGTTCAATAAATTCAAACTAAAGTTCACGCTTTTAAAAAATTGCATCTTAATTTTGATAAATATGGGGAAATAAATACCCACTTATGAACATTATTTTGTCTGCATCTAAAATTTATTTTCAAAATGAATCATTCAAGCTATTTGTGATATAGTGCAAATTGGACTACATTAATATTCGATTAAGTATTTACAAAAAATATTTAAATTATGATCGGAAGTAAAAATCGAGACTATTATTACATTACCATTTGAAGTCAAACTAAATTTCTAGAAAGTAAAAATAAGTGATTAAAAAAATGGAAATAGTACGCTTCATACAAAAGTTTACAGAGAAGTCTATGGATAAAAATGGCTTCTTCGTGGGTGTGGTATTTTATTGCAATATATTTAATATAAAGCTTTTTGATGTATAGACGTTTAGGCTTTGCTAGGTTGGAATAATAAACATTAACCGTTGCGTACTGAATTACTTTTGGTATCACGGACTATTCCAATCCTATTATTACTTAAAATATTTACGTTCTTCTGCGATTTAGGTGAAAACATTTCAACTTTATAATACTAGAACCACTTCAAGCCAACTTGTTATTACTACAATCAGCGTTTCTTGCTGTGTGTAAGAAAACAATTGACACGCATACATTCAGCTCTAACGCAATATTTAATTCTATATTTCATTATTTCAAAATATGGTTCAAGCCAAAATAAAGGCTAAGGATTTCAACAGGCCTTTTTTCTCGCCTTAACAACAATTTATTTTGAGTTTAATTAATATAAAATTTTGTGTGAAAATGTAACATTTTCAACAACGTTTTATGCATATTTGGGGAGCTATGATACTAAGTTTGATGGAGAAGGGCTTTAGATTCAAGCTTCCTCTAACAAATAGTGTATTTCTGATAAGCTCACGAAAGAAAATGTTAATATGTTTAAGAACTATCAGCGAGCTTTTCTCTTTACCTTTAGAGTAGAAGATTTTTTTTTCTCGTTTTCTTTACCCTCTTTCTTATTGACATCGCAAAGGGTGGTTGTAGGTGAAGGGTGACACTAGAGAAGTAGTTTAAGAAAACGATACAGACTATTTATTTTAAGATGTGTGATCCTACAGCGACTTATACTTTCTCGCTGACCGAGGCGACCGGCGCCTTTATAATGAAATTGTATTTTATTGGTATATATTTAATAAAACCTGTCTGTAAACATTCTAAATAAACGTACTATCTCCCATAAAAATAACGTTCCACAAAGCGTATAACTATTCGAAGCTGTTACATGAAAATTTAAAAGAAAGAGGTTGACCTAATGTGTACAAAAACGAAAGAGGTACGAGCGGCTCCGAACCATGGGGTTATTGCTGGTTAATTTTTTTTTGTCAATAAACTTGCCTGACCTGATTTACCTTATCGGTGTCCAGCCCCTTGGTCATGGCCCAAGTGGAGACCACGTAGTCCATGACCCGCTCGGACAGGGCCTTGGGAACCTCGTGGAGTTTCATGAACTCCCGGACGTTGTTCAACATGTCGTGGTACTTGGCGGTCGCTGACGTCATCTGCTGGATTATGGTCGTCACGTGACCGAAGATGGTGGCGTACAGCAGGGCTGAGGACATAGTTTGAGATACCTTACCATTGGACAACAAAGAAACAGTATTTACGATACATCCAGCTGGGATTCATCCTCACCTGTCTCACACACACACGCACACACACGCACCGAATGATGTTTATATCTTAACCCACGTTACCGGTGATTAATATACCCACGCGCCAGTGGCTACATGGAGGCTGAGGCTTACCCTTAGTTAAATCTGAGGTGTAGGCTCACCCTTTGTTAAGTTTAAGGTGGAGGCTGGCCCTTGTTAAGTTTAAGGTAGAGGCTGATCCTTTATTAAGTTTAAGACGGAAGATGATCATTTGTTAAGTTTAAGGTGGAGGATGATTCTTTTTTTAAGTTTAAGATGGAGGATGAACCCTTGATAATTTTAAGATAGAAGTTGATCCTTTGTTAAGTTTCAGATGGAGGCTAATCCTTTGTTAAATTTAAGATGATGGCTGATCCTTTGTTAACTTCAAGGTTGAGATTAACCTTTTATTCATTTAATGGTTGAGTCTGATCTTTTGTTAGTTTCAATTTTGAGGTTTATCCTTTGTTAAATTTAAGGTTGAGACTGATTCTTTGTTAAGTTTAAGGTGGAGGTTGTACATTTTTATACAACTTCAAATTAATAAAGTTTTCGATGGCAATATGTTACTAATGGTAGGGTAAGATACTATCAAACTTTTAGGGGCGAGCAGCTGTAAAAATGTATGTTTACAAGTGGGTATAAAATTGTAGGAGGATATTAGTTTACGGCTATGTTGGGAAATTCATGGCCAAGCGTATGGTTCCTAACTATCTATTTTAAAATCCCCTCCACCCCCTTTAATACAACACCCCGCACCATCATGCCTTTCTTCGTGGTAGTTTCATGCAGTAGAGACGTGTAATAGTAGTCACTGTTACCAATGGTAGCAGTTTAAAACAATATACATTTTAAGCATGATTGTCAGACTCATTATTATACTACTATAAAGCCACATGGCTGACTCACTCACTCACTCACTGACATTAATGTTTACCCACTTTTAGATTATCTAGAAACTTGAAATTTTGCAAACTTATATCTTCTAGCCTGTAACCGACGAAAAAATTTCAAAAAGTTAAAACTTTTAATTTTTAACCCCCGAAAAAAATTCAAAATGGCGGAGAAACTTTAAAGTCGGTGCGGAACTTTCTTTGAAGGTCTCTTGTGGCTAAAAGATAATAGCTATAAAAAAAAAGGATTGAACCCCCAGTACGGATTTGGCAAGAACCACAAGTTTGGTTCTTTTACTTTTTGTCGAACTACATCGGTTATACCTTAGATAGCGCTAGATTTTTTGATTGCAGAGCATCATAGACCAACATAATTTTCGGTTAGTGTGTGAGTTTCTGCGATACTCGAGAGGACTAGGTTCTCTATTTTAGACGAACATGTGAGTCAATCTTTACACAAGAGGGGAGAGCATCCGAGACACTCCCTCGCCTCCAAACATTCCTCACCTGCTATGATCATCATGCAGATGGTGAAGATCTTCTCGTTGTCGGTCTCAGCCGCGACGTTGCCGAACCCGACGCTCGTCATGCACGTCATCGTGAAGTAAAGCGCCGTGACGTACATGGTCTTCCTGGACGGCCCGTTGATCAGTTCCGGCGAATTGGAGTCGTTGGACCAGATGTAAGAATAAGGCGACTGCGTCACGTTAGCTAACTTCCACAGCCAAGAATACTGGACGCCATTGTCGGCGTCAGAACGTCCTATCGAATACCATATGCACGCGAGCCAGTGGGCGACAAGCATATAGAAGCACAGCAGTAATATCAACATGGCGGCACCGTATTCCAGATAGCGGTCCAGCTTGCGGACTACTCGACCGAGCCGAAGAAGCCGGACCACTTTCAGCGCACTGAACAGGCTCCCAATGCCCTGCAACAAGTAGTTCATGCCACGGCCCCTATCACAACAGTGGCGCCACTCCATTCACGGCAGACAGAAGATGCTAGGAGGTTTTCTGATGCACTAGTTAGAGAACTCTGGTAACTTTTATCACAAACTATCACGCTCATTTAGTAGTGTTTTGTTTTTTAAATTTTATTTGAAATTTAATCAATTTATTTTTAAGTTTATTATTAAATTAACTAAATTACTAAACGCTAATCTTGAGTTATACTATTTATTTATAAACTAAATCCTATACCTAATTTAGAAGGCTTTAAATATGATCCTTCAAGTTGTAAATATATATAAAAAAACTATTGTTCAAACTTAAGATAATTATTTCAAGACCTTTGTTCCCGGAGTAATATTCGTTTCGTATTTATGACAGATTGAATAACGAAACTAAATGCAATTTTCTCACTGCATCTACCTGGTGTTTTTTTTTTATCAAGCATTAGAAACACAGCGTTTTTCCCAAATTATAAAAGCCATGTTTGATATTAATGAATGTACTTAACTTTGAGAAATAATAGCTATCATTTGACAGTTTATTTAATAACTGTGACTATATATTATAATTCGGATATAAATAGGTGAATATTTACTGATTTTAGTTTTTTAAGTACGTAATTTTTTATAATACCAAACGAACCAACAAATAATTTTAATGAAGAACTAATGCGATTGTCACGTTGATGAATTTTAGAAGATTAAATTTTCCGTAGACTCATTGTAATATTTGAACTTATTTATTGAATAAAATAGAGCTCCAAGTCAGATATTAAATATTATAATTTCTAAACATAATACAATATATAGCTCTTAAATATTGATTTTAAATAATGAAGGAAAATCTTAGCAATAAAATTTTTTTAAATGCTACTAAATCTTGTATACCAACCATTTTTCGTTTATCAAAACGGTAATTTATAGTTTAGTCGAACTATCTATTAAAATGGACAGAAAAGTTCAAAATAAATAGCCAGTAGCAATTTATAATATTTCGAAATATACATTCATTTTGTTTGTTCACATAATTATCACTGAACGATTTTGCTAACTAATTGAAAATAATCAAAATAAATTTGGCGATCTAAAAATATATCAAATTGAAGGAATTAACAATTTCTATTTTATTCCACTTGATAAAGTAAATACTTTAGCACAGTTAGGAAGCATTCTATTATTACCAACGTATTTACACAAACTAAAATATTTTTTAAGAAGCACACCAATATATTCGATAACATCCAAACTTGCAACACTGAAGAATAATATCATTCAATAATAGCAAGATGCATAACACCAATATAACTATTGTACTCAGAAGAAATAAGTAAACAATTTTACAAAATTGAAATCTTTTACTTGAAGAGTTCAATACATTACTTAACATACGGAATTAATATATTTTGAGTAGCGTAAACAGTGTTCTTCCTTTTAAAATATTACGTAAAGTAATATATATTTTTGTTTAAATTGTCTGAATACATCCACATGCTAATAATCTCATTAGGGAGCGAAGATCTATGTAAACAGCAGAGATTGTGTGTTTCCCACATGTTTACCTGTTTGTGCATTTTGTGTTTGAATAAAATATAAACTTAATATTAACTTTGGCACGCCAACTTCATTTTTAAAACTGTAAATAAAAAATACAAACAATTAATAAAGGTAGCTTGTGTATTTCACGAAACTATACTATGTAATGGTTTGGCAAAATTAAATATTATGGTTTGATAACATTTTTGAATTACTCCAAAGCTAGTATCAATGAGATAATGTATTGTTTAAATAATTTTTTAAAACCATTTATAATTTAAGTTCTTCATAAATAAAAGCGATATGTATTTGAAGTTGATATGCTACTAAATAAATCACGCTTTACTGTTTAAAATAATTAGATAAATGTAAAAATATGTTTAAAAAATAAAATTACTTCGATCATAGCAAAAAAATGCTCTAAATATATATTTTTAAATGATAACTCTATTATATTTTTTCATACTTTATATATTTTAATCATCAAGGACAAACAAAAATCGTTTTACAAACTTTTAGTTTGCCAGACTCGAACTTAAAAGGCCGAATTTAATTTCAACTGGGAATGAAGTTTTTAGGTAAACTCCTGACCTACAAAACCTTCCTTGACTCTCTCCCGGCCCCTCTCATCCATCAAAATACACCCTTTCCAACAAAATAAAGTATATAGTAGCTTTTTTTTATCTTTGGTAAAAATTTAAAAAATCTTTAAAAAATAACTTGCAACTATCCAAAGAATGTTTCCGGTTACTATTACTATTAATAATATCAAAAATACCCCTTTAAAATCGTTGTATACATATATTTTTAAAGCACCTTGTCTTACAACCCAGTCGGATTATACGCTTATGTACTAATAACACATATGTATTATGGATTAAGAAGGTTTAATTTAGAGGAAGTGCACCCGCATCTGCGTAGAGAGAGAGTGGAGAACCATTTAAGAAAAACTTCAGTGCACCCTGCTGGGATAGAACCACGATAGCCCCGTCTTTAACAATCTAGTCAAACACCAGAATAGCGCGTTAGACTGGAGGTCACCGAAGCGGGTTTTAAGTTTACCAATTAGTACACTTAATTTCCCTATTCAAATTATTTACATCTTAAACTATGTAATCAAATGAAACTTGTTTAAAAATATTGACTATGAGAAAGTTTACTTTTTTATTTGCGGGGGAATAAACAGCTTCTGTTTGGTAAAAAAAAAATCATTAATGCTTCGATATTGAAATAAAACCCCAAACTTTTCATTCAGAGCTAAAGTACGCTAACTTATATATTGCTTTTAATTATTTTTCCTGAAATTTGATTTTCTCTTTTTACTTTTCTTATAATTTATGTTTTATATAATTTTGTCTTTGCTCAATTATTTTTCTCTAAATGGAAATTAATAAATATCCTCAAAATAGAACTAGGTTAATACATAGGGCACTATTTTTAGTATAATATAAATTTAAGAACGTTTTGAATGATTTACAATTTTTATATATTATCCAAAGTGTGGTCAAAGGTTTAAAATAGTATGTACCGTCGTGACACAATTAATTCTTCTCTTTCGCGTTTTTTTAATCATGTCTCACTACCTGTTCATTTTACTCGCAAACACTAATTATTACGCTAATGGAGTGGGAGTGTTAAAAGAAGCATTTAGAGGAAATATACCCGTTTCTTTGTGGAAAGAAAGTGGAAAACCATCACCCTCTGTACATCAGATCGAGATGAGAACCCAGATCTCCCTGTTGCTGGTGATCCAGTCCAAAGATAATTTGTATTTGTTCAATACAAACAATGCTGGGAAAGACTTAGGTGTTCACCATAAGTAAATATGTAAACTTAAAAATAAGCACTTATGAATCGATAAGGCAAGGCAACGAAAATTTAAATTGTTCCAAAAATTATAAACTTCAAGCATAACTTGAAATTTCCCTAATTTATAATAAATTAGAAATGTGTATTTTATTAAATATTAAGTGACATCGAAGTAAACAATCTAACCTGTGAAAAATGTGTTAGAGTACGTTTGTAGAGGCTTCATAGTTTTTCTCCAACCCTATTGCCACATGATTATGCATGTTTGTTGATTAAGATTAGATCTAAATATATGTGTTTTGAAAATATATTTTTCATAAGAGTATAAATTTACTAAATAATAATAAAGAGTATGGCTCTACAACGTAGTTAAAACTTTATTCTTTTATAATCCCGTCTTTCTACCTGCTCAGGTTATACGCATAGATGATAATTACCATAATTGGGTAGGGATGCGGGGGGAGGTATTTTAGAGGTAATCCACCCGAATTCGCGTGGAATTCGCATTTAAGTAAAAACACCCTCAATAGACCCGACTGAGATTCGAACCCCAAGATACCCGTCTTTAGCAGGCCAGTCTAACACGAGAGTGGAGACTTAGACGATTTTGTCACTGTATTGGGTTTAAGGATTGTTGCACTGCCAAGTTTGGCTTCACATCTAGGAATCAAATTTACTTACAGCAAAAAATTGTGAATTAATGTAAATGTAATTAAAAATTTAGTGCGAATGTTAAAAATAAATGTTTAGTAACTATTTGATTGTGCGTATAATTAAGAAGTAGTTAAATTTTATTTTTATTATTACTATAAAAAGTATGAATTATTAGTCAATTAAATCATCATTTTGATATTACTCAAATTTGTACTACTTGTTAATTATACACATAATTAAAATCAATTAAGTTAAAAATGCCAAACTAGACACGGCAATCGACCTTGTATTGTTATAATTTTTAATTTAAATTATATTAATTCAGGTATCAGGATTGACCATGTGCACAGTCATCATTTATCAGTTTGTGAAACACAATAAAAATTCAGATAAACTTTCCTATTTTACATTTACGTCCATACGTTGAATCATATTGTACAATAATCAATAGACTGCTTGATGCGAAATAAACCTATGCAATGCAACAACATGTAACTATGTTTTAGAACTGTACTCTTTCTTATCAATCAATATTATTTTAGCAAAATTCACTTGAAAAATTATTATATGTGGTTATGGATCTAAATCTCTAACAAACGTACATAACTTGTGCCTAAAGGGACAGTATAATTATATATCAACATTTCCCCTTTATAATAATGTGTAAAAATACAGTACTATTATTATATTTGCATTAAGTAAAGTGACATTTGAATGTTTTTTAGTTTAAGTATTTAATAGTTATTTTAAAAATTGTTATTGTATTCAAGCAAAGCTTTATTTTAAATGCACACATACTAACTACTTTATAAGTACATCAAACACGTCTGAGCTGCTAGCTTATTTATTTTATTTTAATGTAATAATAGGACCATTATATCCCCAAAACACACATTATACAAACCTTCAGTCTAGGATATTTTTGAAGTCATGGAGATATTCAAGAATAGCAAAGAGGAAAATAGTGAAATATGAAATAAATATAAGTTACATGTGTGAGATATGTGCTTGGTTTGGAGTGTCGGTGTGTTTTATTCAGTATTAAATTGTGCGTATGAATTCAATTATAATACCTAGGGATGTATGTGAAATTAAAATATTTTATTTTATTTTTAGATAATTTAAGGAATAAAAATATGTTTATTTAGTAAGATTTGTATGAATAAAATCCAAAATATGTATTTAAAAATACCTCTAATTTCACTAAAATAACATCATAAGTGTAGGCCTATGGAAGATAAGTTGAAGTTTTATTATATTAGGTATTCCAGAACTACCACTATTTATTATGTCGACAATAATTTAAAAAAGTTAAATAACTTCTTTCTGAATATATTTAATTAAATATTTGGTACTGTGCTGCAACTTGGAGATAAGAGTGAATATATCGTTATACCATAATTAGTAGAATGTTGAGCATATACGAAGTTTTTTAGCACCACGTCTCTTAATATACGTTAAAATTATACGCTACATGAAGATATTATTTTTTTGTTTATTGGTAGCACATGTCTTACAGAAGAATCATAAACCATATTTTTAAAGGAAAATATATTTGTTTGTTGTTATCAGTCAGTTCAAAACAAAGGTAAAATAGAACTATTCTAATAGTTAGGTTAACTTAGAGGTAATGCACCCGCATCCACGTCAAGAGAGGATGGTAAAACTAAAGTTTTCATCTGTAATTAAAAAAATCACCCCCAAAATGACTGGGCCGAGATTCGAAACTCGGATCTCCCCGTCACCATCAATCGGGTCATTTGCGAGCCTCTCGCCTTATACCGTGCAATCACCCGATTGTGGGCAATTAACAGTTCATGCAGATACAGTATTATTGGAGAAGTACTTGAAAGAAACTAAAAACACAAATGCACAAGTATATTATATGTTTTTTTTAAGGAGTTATGTGAACCACACCGCCTCATGCCATGACCAAACATATCAATTGTTCATTACGCAATGCGGGGCTCGCCATGTTGATATACTGATACAAAGTGCAGCCACCGTTATTTTTTTCTCTCGTCTTACCACGTATATAAATTTTGAAGCATACTTTTTTTTGGCCTTTATATATAAATATGAAGATATATTTACTGAATCTAGTTTCCAGAAAAATAAAGGACTGACCAAATCAGACGTGTTGCTTCCTTCCATGGTTAGAAGAGGTGACCTGTTTACCTGTAGATTTGTCGGTGATAAAAAAAATGGGAAGAACAAAAACAAAGTGTGACTTCAAGTTATATTCCTTTTAACTCAGATTTGCAATAATTTTTCAAAGTATTTTAATAGTTTTTTTATTATTCCTATTGTAATGTTAATTTTTTCTAAATATTTATTATAGGATGTAAATATGTTGAGTTATTCACAGTTAATGTTGTTGTATTACATTTAATTAATATATATTTTATAGCAAAGGACAAATATTTACCAAAATAAAGATTTAGTTTTATATCATTTGCTTCTAACTTACTAATAAATTACACTACAATTATTTTAGAACTCATTATAAAAATGTATATTAATATATTTAATAAGAATACAAAACTGTATATTTATTCTAAGGTATAGAAAAAAGTTATACAATCACTGAATTAAACATATATTTTTACTTTGCAATAGAATAAAACTGAACTACGCTAGTAATAAATTTAAAACAATTCCCTAGAGAAATTTGTTCTAAGAAAATGACTGTTAGTCACGATTGTAGCTAAGATTATTCATTTTAGCTTTTTCACAGTATCAGGCACAATGCTTTTGAACGGGGTAAGGTTTTTTTGTTCTACACTACAAGACAAATTATAAAACTATATTACCACCAAATGTTTGTGTATTTGAAAATGTTAATACTATTAAAACAAATAAATATTATACTATATTTCACAGGGAGTGTGTGACATGTATTACATGAAATGTGCAAGGTTGCCATGAAATGTATGTCAGTGTCACAAGTTTTGTAAGAATGCACAGAAATGGTTCTAGATATGATATGCACATGGAATGTGTACAATAGGTTTGTGCTCTGTAATGAAGAAGGTTATATAAAATTGACACATGCACTAACTACAGATCGTATAGGAATCTTTAAGTAAAGAAAAATGACAAGGAAAAAAAATTAAAGAGTATAAAATAGATGGATCATTCTCAAAAATATCCAGCAAGTTAGAAACGAATTATACATATACACACCCCTTTATGAGTTTGAACGCATAGCAGAAAGCCAATATAAGCTATATTTAGCTGACCGTGCGATTTCAAATGATTCAGAAAATCCTATTCAAATAATGCTAAGCAGATTAGTAGAATATTCACTATAAATATGATATTAAAATAGATGTTCAGGACAACTGGAGTTGTAAATAAATTTATTTGATAACACTTTTATGATAATTTTTCTCATTTTTGTTTCATGAAATATTTTTTTTAATATGACACTATCTAAAAATAAAAGCAAAAATTGTGTTTTATTTATTTCTAATATATAAATTATGATATGTTAGCTATTCTCTTTTAAGATAATCATTTTGTTATACATAATTATCGATTAAATTAACGGATTGTGTGTTTCAAGCATGTTTGATTATTTATTATATTATTTTTTGTCACTAGTCATCATCCAAAACCTCATAATTTCTTCATAATATTAATAATTATGTAATAGCATAAAATTTAACCATATTGTATGGTTGGGGATTGGCCTAGGTTTAAATCTAAGACAAATGTACTAAAGTGGGATTTTACAAATATTATTTTAAGTGAGGTTTATTTTTATCCCCTCTATGCGAAAATTGTTGTGCATTTATTTTAAGCTATCCTTCATATCCCTCATATTGAATGCATTAGTAGAAACAAGCAGTTATATTTTAAGTAAAGAATAAAACTCTTAAATATTTTATTAAATGGACACAATCGCAATCACCAGCGATTTTACAATAGTGATGGAAGTATTTTTAAACCTTGACCAATAGGAAGAATAATAATGTGTATAAATTAAAAATACTTATAGATACATATTGAATATTAATAAATAAACATAATTTAATATATAAAATAGGTTATCATGTATAGTAGGCTATACTAATTAATTATTAATTAATGGCAAAGGTTTTCTCCAAAATATGAGCAGTATCTTTATTAGCAGTAAAAATGGACTATTATTATTATTATTATTAGCACCGCGTCTTACTACCCGTTCTGGATGTACGCACTTACGCTAATGTGTAATGGTAGGGTGATTGTGTGATGAAATGGAGGATCCACAGTTTAATGTGGAATCCGAACCACGGTGGAGGCCTGGCATTCCTCACATTCACAAGTTGTAATTAATATACATCTTATCAGAGGTGAAGGAAGGGTTTGGCAATCAGATAAATGTGCCGGGACCGAGGATTGAACCCCAGACCCTCAGCACAGAAGTCTTGACACCTTACCCCTAGACCACCAGGTCACCTAAAATGGATTAAATGCTCATTTTTATAATTAATAAATATTTTATATAAATTGTTAAAAACATAGTTTACTGTCATTTTTATTATAAATATTTAAAAAATACATTTATTTTATGGCCTTAAATAAACTGAAGTATAGTGTACCCAAAATTGTAATAGCTCCTACTATATCGCCAAAGTACGTTAACATTATTTGTTTTGATTAAATTATTTTTTTCTAATTTTAATAGCAAATATTACATACGTTACTATGTTAACTTGGCATCAATGTATAATTTTATTTATAGTCAATAATATAGTCACTTAAATGAAATCGTTAATTGAGTCTGTTCATAATCGTATTCAAGTTTACTTTATGAAAGCAATCTTCTATGTATTACAAAAGCATTTATTATACAAAAATTACCAAACAAATTATTTTTAAAATATAATACTGGTGCAATGGTTTTAAAATTTCGGGAGCTCAGTGAAAAAAATAATTTAATGTCCCAAAATCAGCTTAAAAAAGTTTTCTTTTGTCAAATCTCTTTTTGATTTGATACAATTAAAAGGTAAATTTAAAATACAGTTTGGGGCTTAGTAATTTATTGCATTGAGCTCACGATACGCATATTAACTTTTAACCACCTACTTTTATATCCACATACCATCCACCGACATTCCATCATGCAAATTAAGAGAATAACAGACATATAAATTCTAAAACATTCACAAAACCAACCTTAAGAGAACTACTAGTAATTTATATGCAGGTATATATTTTATGCAAATAGCAGAAGCATTTTAATATACACAATTATAATATCTAATACGCATTTCATTATGAAGTAAGGATAGAGCAACAAGGAGGTATGTCAAGTTCGAAACTCCAGTTTACACCAAACGTAAAATCTAAAAGGGAATATTTCTAATAACTTTTATTGGATACTAATTCTTAATGATAAATGGCTTTAAATGAGGTTAGTTATATAATCCAATCCAACAAAATTGGCCTCGCAAGATTAGGTTTGTATTTTAACATATCAATAAGACAAAACGATTTGGGCAAGCGTGAATAGGAAAAATAATGTGAATTAATATAATGTTTTATTTTTAGCACATAAACAAATTATAAATGATTGAAAACTGTCACATCAATATTTGTAACTGTTATCAGAATAGGACAGATTGTTTACACATTACTAGTAACAGTGCGATTTTTTTAAAAGTTTTTTATTTTGAATCAAAAAAAATAAAATGTTTGATTTGAGATTGACACAGCATTTGGACAATTAAAAAGTGAAAAAAAAATTGGACTTTAATTTAAGATATTCTTAATATTTATCAAATATAAATTATAAATCTTTATAGCAATTTACCACAAAAGTCCAAATACACTACTATTATTAATGTGTGCTATTTTCTGGCCAAAATGGTTAGTATATTTTAGGTTTGCTATTTTTTTTATAAACATCTACAAGTTACTTTTGTATTGAAACATATCTAAGATTGGTTGATCGATAAAAAATAAATTGTTACAGAGCGAGGATTTTGAAAAGTCAAAGCTTCTGAGTCAGCTCATATTTAATCTCGGGAGTTTCGAACTTTATTTACTGTAAAACTATTATTTATACATAATTATATTGAGTGATGTTAAGAACTATTGTAATAGCAAATTAATAAAACAATGAATTGCAAAATATAAATATGTTACCTACTCAAATAAGTTATAAATTAGTGACATTAGCACAATAAATTACTTTAAGATAAATAAAATATATGTAGAAATTATTTTAGTAAGAGTAACCTAAGATATTATGTTAGGAACATAAAAATCCATCATTTTAAAGCACATGAAAAACAGTTACTTTACATCACCCAGCGTTTATGTGAATCTTTCTTAGGTTGTTTGTGTAGAACTCATCAAATTCAATTTAAAATTGATTAAATCACATTTAATTTGGAATAACATTAATAATTCAGGTTTGAAGGGAAGAGAAAAAAACATTTATATATAAATGAAATGTGTTATATCTACCTGCGTGAAACTAGAGTGGTCCTTTACTCAGAAGATTCAATAGGCCTCTGTTACAGCAAACTTGATAGAAAGTTCATGGGGTGCTTAAAAAACCAGTATTCGGAGATTTTGTTCGGAGGGGGGAAAAAAAGTATATGCGATAGCGGTGTATTTAGCAGTGTCTAAGAATCACAAATATTAATTATATACTACAAAACTGTGTACACTATTTAAATATAACAATGCGTGTTTAGTATATTTAAAATACGTCATAATCTAAATATTAATTTAAATTTGATAAGCAATCTATTTTAGTTACATGTTTTGAGATTTTATTTAAAATAAGATAAAATATTTGTAGTTTTACACAACTCTCTATAATATATCCTTATTCATTAATCTAAATATATCAAAATTAAAAATGAAAGGTATAGTATTATTAACTAAATAAAAAAATACACTTATTTAGCTTGAGTTCTTTATTAATTTTAAGTGTTATTATATGTATGTAAGTGCATGTGTTACACTACCAAGTTTGCTGAAGCAGTGTTGAGACTGACTTTTAGTAGTTTTAAAAATTAAAAACACTGATGTCACTTCCTAGTTAAAAACAAATTATATGTATGTGTGCGTATTATAAAAAATTATAAATATTTTTTAAAACAAATCTGAAAGTATCTTTTAGATATCTAAATGTAATTATTGAATATTTTGATGGTAAAAAAAATTGATTTTTATGTAAAGATAGTTTTAAGTTAGAGCTTAATATTTAATTAAGTAAAAATACGTTTATAAATTTAAAATGATTTGGTAAGGTAGAGTACACACATTAATAAATTAAGAATTTCGTTCATTCGATAGTATAAATATATATAAACAATTTCTAAAGAATAAGCTACATTTCTTTATTAATAACTAGTAGGCCTATATAAACTTAAGAAATATTAATAACTTCTCAATAATGTTATGCTATACAATTAAAACTCAAACTTGAACCATTTAGTCACATAACAAAATTCCTGAATAAATAAAATCTCCATTAATTTTATATTTTAATTTAATAAAAGTAAAAAGTAGAGGTCTTATTCGTTGTTCCTTAGGTTCTCTGAACATTATGACACAAAAACTACTGTGTGATCTAGTTTCTCTATAATTAATGATAAAATACGGTATACTTATTATTATTTGTCAATAATAAAATACAAATAATATTACATAATCTAACCTTAAAGTCAAATTTGAAGGAATTAAGTTTTTTAATAAAAAATAATAAATTTAAACTCTTAGATTGTGTAGTGTAAGTTTGAAACTTAATACATTAAAAATGTTGTTTGTTATGGTTAAAAAAATCTTGGTTAAGAATTTACAAGAGTTTATTACAATGCTGGTAAAAAGTAAATTGAAGGAACTTCAATAGTTATAAAAATACGTATCAAAGGAATTTGTGACTAGTAAAGATTTTAATCAGAAAAAAAAGGGCAACATTTTGTTCTTTATAGACTAAAATGTTCTTCGTAGGATATATGAACAGATAAATTTAAGGAAAATGTAATTTACCGAAAAATAAAATAATGTTATCATTGGCATTTAGGAATCAAATAGCCAAAGCTAATATATTTGTTTTAGTGAGGATTTACCCGCATCTAGATATATTCTGAAAATTGAAAAACCCAGGTTCGATTCCCGTGTCCAGGTGTCATTTTTAAATTTTCAGAATTGAAATTTAGGTTTAAACAACACCAATACACATTTTGGATGGCACCCTTCAAATATAAATGATGTTTTGTAGAAGTAAAACATATTTCTATCATCTTCTATCATCAACTTTTGTTGGCTACACTTATCAAGTTTTCATTAAATAAAAATTCAATAGGGAGTATTTAAAGGGGAATATTGTACATGTTTGTTTACCTACGATAGCATCATTTCTAAGAAACATGCATATTAAGTTGGGGATGTAGAGGACGGAAGAAAAGTCCATTTTTTGTTGCAGTTTTATAGCAAAACTTTTTTTGGTCAAAATAAATAAAATATTGCTCCAGTATAAACACACAGTTTAATTTTCTTCGTATGGTAATATAAAGAGTACATGAATATATCTCATGACCATAACGATTAGATGAGAAACTTTTTAGATGAAGATAAAAGGTTGTCATTAAATTCTAGGACACCCTTGACAGATGTTCAATAAAATATATATATCATCGTATGAAGAAAATTAATCTGTATGTTTGTACAGAAGCAATGTTTGTTTTAATTCGACTAAAAAAAGTTTTGATGTAAAAACTACGATACAACCTACCTTTTTTTTGCCTTCCCTACATCCCCAACTTAAGGGAGGAACTTTCGACGCAAGGCTCATGACACACTCTCTAATACAATTATTTAATCTACTAAGACACTATCAAAAGAAGCTAGATTAAAGTGCAAGGCACGATTCATTGCTTCTTTTATGGGTTAAAAATAATGTCTGTATAATCACAACTCTAATTAATTCAGGTTGCCATAAATGGAGAAAACGGAATGGTCCGTTTTGGGGAACTTAATAAAATATCTCCATGTATTGTTTGTGTTTGTTTGTTTATTGGTTTATTGATCCGAATCTTACTACCCAACTGGGTTATCCGAATGTAATTGAAACAATAGAAGAGGCATGAGTAAGGAAGTTTAGAAGGAAATTTACTTGCATTTTCATGAAGGGAGAGTGGAAAACCATCTGAAATAAAAAAACTTAAATAAACCCAGTCAGGATTTGAACCCTGACCTTCCTGTCACAGGTAAACACGCCGATTAGTCTGTGTTTTTCACCAACGTGCAATAAGCGCATGCACAACATTTAACGACAAGTATTTGTTTTACTTATGATATATGACTTTTAATACTGTTACTTTATTTATTTTTATATCTATGACATTTTAAAATTTGAACAAGAGTGGTGTCAAATTCTTGCGTCATTCATTTCTCCCTTGGTTTTTTTTAGTAAAGCAATTCTAGTAAAGAATTTCTGTTAATCGTCAGTTAGAAATTCTTTAGTAACAATGCATATAATATTATTGCCTGTCGAGTTAAAAGAGTGGCATCTAAGCTTTATAGTAAACAAAAAGATTAGTCTTGGAAAATATAACAGAGTTTCTAGACAGATTCATTTGAATAAAAAAAATAATGCAATGAATGATTACACAATATCGCAAAAATAAGATAATTTTATACTTGGGTGCAACTACATTATTTGTTTCTTATATCAATATAAAATACTTATAAAATATTAATGCAGCACTTTGCAATATTTCTCTTTGTATGCAAATCACGCTCCTAACTTTTTTTTTTTACAAAATGCAATGTGTCTTACTTACGAAACAAAAGCCAGAGTTATAGAAGAATAGACAAAGAAATGAAATGGCAGTAGAAGTTATTCTATTTTCATCTAAATAGCGAGTGCATAGATTGTTGATTCTCACTGTCAGAACGAAGAATTCAGACATAGAGAGACAGATAGCTGGTATAAAGTTTTACAGCTTTGTATTTAATACAAGAGGTGTTAATAATTTTTATTTGATTTATTTACTCAACATATATTTTTTTATTAGTTGAAACGATATTTTAAAATTTTCTTTAAGATACATTGTTCAAGTATATTTACAAATGGATAGAATTATAGCTTTTTTATATTTTTTCACTTGTAAAATTGTGTTTCTATCTATAAAAATATATTTCCAACACTTTTCCAATCAACATACAAAAAATTTAAAAAATTAAAAAAACATATTATTTCATAATATTTTTTTGTGCGTTGCATCTTACTACCCTTTCGGGTTGTTCATATATTTACACTAATAAGGTAGAGATGAGTAAATGTTAATTTGGAGAAAAGTGTACTTTCATTTGTGTGGAAAGAGAGCGAAAATCCATTTAGGAATAACCATCCTCAATCCACCCAATAGGGACTCAAACCCCAAACTTCCTGTCATCATTAATCCAGCATATTGCGAGATTGACGCCTTAAACATCTCAATCACCGATGAAGGTCCACAATTTTTTTAAATTATAAAATTCACTATTATTTTGTTAAAATAATGAAGGAATAAGGTGTAACTAGTAAAATTTCTTGAAGATAATCTGAATTATTTGGTGAAATCAAAAATATGATTCTTGCTCCGATAAAACATTATTCCAGCTCTAAGTACAAAGGAAAGTTGAGAAACTAGCTTTCGACTTCAAATATCAAAGAAGGAAAAGCCAATTACAGGAAGTGACATCATTATTTCAATGTTTTACCATAGAGTCTTTAGAGTGAAAATAATAAAATTTCAGAACATAAAAGCAAAAATATATAAAGTAAAAGAACTAACGTAAGGAGAGTCGTTTTTACTTACATTCTCGTCGAAGATGTCGTCCTCCACGTCCACCAATTTCCCACAATCAACACCAGAGGCGGTAGTTGATGAGCTACTTACATCTTCATCGTGATCGAACGCGTTGAAGACGTCGTAAGGCAGACACGACAGCAGGTCTATAATGAACCAAGACTTGAGATAGTTCATTCGGATCACTTTAGGGTCGGACACCACCTCCCCTCCAGGTCCGACGAACGTCGTGTGGAAGTTGAGCACGATGTCTATGAAGAAGATCACATCGACGATGGAATCTACCACGAGGAGGGAGACATCCTCCGACGTCTTGTTCTTGAAGGCGACATTGTAAGGGACCATGATGGCGGTGTAGAACGTGAGGCACAGGATGATCCAGTCCCAGATGGCCTTGAAGGCGCAGTAGTGGAGCAGGATGTGGGGCGGAGTTTTGGGGGCTTCCTGGCGGTACTGCGGCATCACGTCCGAGTTCAGGCTCATCATCTGGACATTGGAAGAGACAGATACCGTAGAATTTATTAATCTTAGTGTTTCTGTTTACAGTCCAATTTTCATAAGCAGTACCTTTTATAAAATACAAACATATCTACTCGATAACATTTAACTTTATTATTTTATATATTATTTAAAATTTAAAAATGACATTAGGACACGGAACATGAACAAGTGACCTTTGGCTTAATAAGCCAATTATCTTATCACTGAGCTGTTCAAGAGGAATCCCATTCCCAGGGTCTTTATTCACTCATATTTTAGGATCTAGTCTGTGATAGACGTGCTGGAATCGTCGGCTTCATATGAGCGATTATAATATACGCATTCATACAGTTTTCATTGCACTATTGGCACCATAATGCTGTACTTAGTTGAAGATGGCTGAGTTATCACATAGATCACGATCTTTATTGATAGCTCAAAGTAACTCACGGTTTCTGCATGTCCACCATAGACTCTGCCTCTAAATATGAGTGAAGAATGACCGTGGGCCCTGGACGACTCATGGAGAGCTCAGCTGTAAAAGCATTGACGTACTAAGGCAATGGTCAATACTAAGAGCATTGACCTACTAAGGCAATGCTCATTGGTAAAATCATTGACGTAATAAGGCAATGCTCATTGTAAGAGCATTGACGTACTTAGATAATGCTCATTGGTAAGCGTATTGGCGTACTGAGGCAATGCTCAATGGTAAGAGCATTGGCGTACTAAGACAATTCTCAATGGTAAGAATATTGACGTACTGTGGCAATTCTCAATGGTAAGAGTATCGACGTAATAAGGCAATGATAATTGGTAAGAGCATCACGTAATGATGCAATTCTCAATGGTAAGAGCATTGATGTACTAAGATAATGCTCATTGGTAAGCGCATTGGCGGACTGAGGCAATGCTCATTGGTAAGAGCATTGGCCTACTAAGACAGTCTGTTATCAATGGTAAGAGCATGGACTTACTAAGGCAATGCTCAAAATGCTCAATGGTAAGAGCATTGGCGTACTAAAACAAAGGTTCAGGGTTCGATTTCCATGTCCCAGTGTCATTTTACAATTTAAATAACAAAATATTTAAGTGCGTTTATAATCGTACTTAGCAACTATACTAACTTGTATTTGGCTATTTAATCCATTTTTATAAACATTTATTAGCAATTGATACTTCCTATCTATAGTTACAGCTGCATATCACGTGGCTGACGTATGAATATGTGAAAATAGGTATAGTAACTTTTCAAGCTGTCATATAAGGCCTTTCCATGAAAATCTGACTGTACAGTTCTATCCAAATACAAAATTGTGGGCGTAAATGAATGGGAAATTAAAACAATAAAAGGGAAGCATTTTGTTTTACGAGAAAGAGAAACTAATATTTACCAACATAAGTGCACTATAGATTGCTTACAGAAGAAAAATAGTTATTGATACGATTAACGTTACTATTGCAAGACATAATATTAGCTCAGTCGTTAACGCGTCTGCCTACCGAAATAAGGGTCCTAGAATCAGTTCCTGACATGGCCACCAGAGGGATGACTTTAGATCCCCGTCATTTTATGACTATAAACGATTGTGTGCGCGCTTAACTAAACTAAAACACGACAAAAAAATTGTATACGCTACAGGGGTGCATCCACAAACTTATGTAAAAGTAGTGGAGATTAACTAGATCGCGGGGTAGTGGTGATTAAGGTTTTTAAGGCAAGACGGAAGGGGGTCTGTTATTGTTTTTTGCTTTTTTCCCCTTAGAAATCTGTCTTACTACCCGTTCGAGCTATACGCCTGCCACTGTATGTTTTGACTCAGCAGTATTTAGGTCAAACTAATAAATACACATAAAAATCTGATGTAATATGTTTGTATCGATAACCATATTTCAGCAATTTTATCAATGATACACTCAGTTTACCCTGAAAGGTAACAATATTACCTTGACAGATTACATTATGGCCCTATCTTATAAGTTATACCATGGTGAAACCATGCAAAGGAAGCGTTCTACCTTAAAGGGTGCATATAGGGTACATATTATGATTGGACCACTTTACGAAGGGATAGATGTGTGTGAATAGGGACCACATTAAGGCGATTGGCCCTTTTCATTTTTCGTGGAAATGCAGATCCATGGGAATAAACGGTTATCTTCAAGAATTTTTTTTATTGTTTTGCAGTTTTCTTTTCGGAAATGGTTTATTCAAGAATAGAAGCATGTTGATTAAGTTATACTTTTATAGACACACCTCCTATATAATTTTAACAGTGATCAAATCTCAATAACTTTGACATTTTTCACTAGAAAACTGCCGGCTGCATAACAAAAAATAAGAAAATGTAACACCTAATAAACATTGATATATTAACTTAGAAGAGGCGTTGAAAATATTACTATAAAAATTTCAGTCGTTTTTGAGAAAACTGAAATTTCCAAACGTATGATTTTCACCCAAGACCTGTCCGGTAGCTAGCACCATCTACAGTTTCCGTGATCCATCTGTTCTTGTTAGTGCGGAATGATACTTTGGTTGGTTGTGAAGCCACGCCACGCCTTTCACCCTCCCACCCACCATCCAACAAAATAGGTTTTAGACTTGCACTCGACAGGGCCAAGGGCCTTGACTCAGAAGATGATGCTCGCCAACCTGTTACTCCTGGTACACTACAGTTTTATTACAAATAGACATATCTGACAGCAAAAACTCTAGATATTTCACGTATTTATACTTCAAGTCGTATGATCTGCATCTGTCACTTTTGAAAGATATTATCAATAGCTATAATATTACACTAATAATATGGTAAAATATTATAAATCTTGACTGAAAAATTTATCAATTGTTATTCTATAAATTGTGATTCAAATGTCAATTCATAAGAAAATCAAGCAATAGTTTTTCTCCTGCCTACATATGAGAGATATCAGTCGGAAAAAACCACAATTGTGTGATCTACAGTCCCAAAGTTCGAATAGGCCTTGTGAGAGGACGGACAAGAGCCAGATGGAGGATAATCACGTGCTCAAAGTTGGACGGCTTGGTGGTCTCCTTGAGGTTGGGCAGGTGGAAGGAGAACAGACACCAGGTGGAAGATACTCACGTGCGCCAGGTTGGACTGCTTGGTGGTCTCCTTGAGGTTGGGCAGGTGGGAGGAGAACAGACACCAGGTGGAGGATACTTACGTGCGCCAGGATGGACTGCTTGGTGGTCTCCTTGAGGTTGGACAGGTGGGAAGAGAACAGACACCAGGTGGAGGATACTCACGTGCGCCAGGTTGGACTGCTTGGTGGTCTCCTTGAGGTTGGGTAGGTGGGAGGAGAACAGACACCAGGTGGAGGATACTCACGTGCGCCAGGTTGGACTGCTTGGTGGTCTCCTTGAGGTTGGGCAGGTGGGAGGAGAACAAACACCAGGTGGAGGATACTCACGTGCGCCAGGTTGGACTGCTTGGTTGTCTCCTTGAGGTTGGGCAGGTGGGAGGAGAATTGAGACACGAGGACGGAGCGGCTGCGAGTCACGGAACGGGCGAGCTTGGCGAACTTGCTGAGGCCTGCAGACAAGAGGATGACACACGCGAGGTTGGATCACTCGGGGCACGTGGGAAGGACACGTTCAGCGACTGAGGTCGTTGTTAAATAGGACTTCCATCGTCATAGAGGACTTGCAACAGCTACTCTCAATATTACCTTTGAAGGAACTGCAAATCTTATAAAGGAAAGCTTTATATTTGCTCTCTCTCTCGGTTAACTGTTGTCAAATCTCCCAGTTTTTCATCGCTACGATGTGAAAGAGGATGCGGGTACTTAAAATTCTCCTATTATTAAACAATACTGCATGAAAGTAACAAGTGAATAATGGCAAAATAAGTTATTTCCTACGGACTCTGTGCCTACCCTATTTTATAAATATTGACTTTTGCCACAATCATCAAATATCCTTTCAGAATAATCATAGTTGAGTTTGATTCCACATAATTTTGTTTACCCTTCCAATCCTTGCTTACACTGGGAACAGTTTACTAGTACAGTCCTGTCAACCTTTGTTTGCCCTGACAACAACCCACATCCTGTTATATATTGTTAAATGTTTTAAAATATCTTTAGTAATTATTAAAGAGAGATAATATTTTCTGGTATGATAAAAGTTATATTAAAGGTATATTTAGTAGAATTACTGCATTGCAATTACTGGCTCCTCATTAGGGAGAACAATTAATAATATAAATGATAAAGTTTGATATTATTTATAAAATAAGGCGATCTAATAAATTGAACCTAAGGAAGTTATATATAATAATTTAATAACTGACAAAATATATGTAGATCAATTTTATACATGTATTTGGTCAGTTATTAAATTACATGTCACTTTCTTTTTAAATATATTAATCCCTTTATTTGATAATTAATATCAAATCTTATAATACTGTATTATTAATTTCACTGCCTAGTGAGAAACAAGTAATTGCATACAATAGGCTGATAAATTTATATTTACTTTAAGGTCATTTGACAATGAGAAATACTAAGATTTTTTTTGAGTCTATAACTTATTTGCAGAAAATTTAACATATTGTAGATGAGGGTAGAGAGGGTTATTTCGGGAAAGATAGCAAGGGGTAATTTCTCAGCCCATTGCAGAAACACCGACCAGGTAAGGAAGCTGGCGTCAGCTTTACCTGGGTGTGTCATTAGTTGAGAGTATCTGACCCTCTGCCTTGGTCTGGCATATTATGTTCTGCTAGTCGGTGTTGTCTTTACAATCGGTACAGTCAAAACCAGAAATTTAATGAAATAGACATTTCAAATCTATTTTTGAAATTTTTGATTCGGACACATTAATAATATTAACGAGTAGAATTAGGTTCAAAGAAACAAAATCAACTCTAAATAACGACAATGTGAACTAAAAATGAGATAAAATATAATTTTCCTGGTAAAAAAAAGAGTAGTATCTATATATAATTAAAAATTAAGTTATTTTACCATTTTTAAACTTTTATTTTTCTTTAACACATTAATAATATGTCATTATGTACACCTAATTTGCATGTTTAGTAATAATAAATCTCAACCCCATACCTTAATTACTTTACTTTAACAATTGCACGTAAAAAGCATAAAATAACACGTTTGACCCCTTATAGCTCGTGAATTACTGTAATAATTTGAAATCATTGAATCATTTTATAGCCACACTTGTTAAAATTGATCAATAAAATATTTAATGTAGAATTAACTTATTCTTACGTATACTTTAACAGGGCACAGATTTTGATGACTAAAGATTAAAAAAAACCTAAATATTGACTCGAAAATTCTAAAATAGCTATTTCAAATTTTCAAAAAATGACCTTCACATATGAAGCATTACTCGTAAGAAATGCATAATTCTAAATCAAACACTCACTTTACAAAATAATGTAAAATGCCATCAGAAGCCTTTAACAAATAAGCTCTTTTATCCAGCTAAATATAGCATTGATTTACAAATATCTGCTTTAGAAGTAAGAGCTACCCCCTTCCAACGCAACCCTCAAGCTTAGTTGCATGTTTATTTTACAACCAGAAAATCAAATAGGACAAAGTTCATTGCCTGCATTATCTTCTCATTCAGATAACTGTGTGTTGAAAAAATATGTTTGGTTTTTTATGCATTTATAAAATATTGATGTTAATTTAAAATACACTTATTCAACATTAATTCCTAAAAATTACTCAAAAATAGCGCAAACAATGAAACTGTTACTTTAAATTCCAAAATAACAATAAGTGACAAAGAAAATTACCTCTAAAATTTACATTTTTACAACGAGCGGATCATGAACAGAGGTCATGTATGGCTACTTATGAGCATTGTATGTGACGAACAAAAAGAAAGGTGATTTCTCATTAAAATCTGAGCTCTGCTAATAAAATAACGTCACATGGCCGCTGAGGAGTATCCGTGACCTTGGAACTGACCTCCCTTGTTGTCTTCTGACTCTATGGGCTGCTTGAGGGCGGTGATGTCCCTGAAGGTGAGGAGGAAGAGTACCACCAGGTCCCTCTCGTTCTTGATGGGGGCAATCTGTAGCAACAGCCATAGCGGCGTCTCTGCGAACCACACCAACATGGGCCGGATAGGAGGCATATACTTCAGAGAGGATACTTTTACACCTCTCCTTTGTTGCTTCAAACAAGTGTGGGGGTTAATGAGGGGACAGGGCAAAAATAAAACCTGACAACCCTTATTTTATGATGGCATATGTTAGCGGTGGTTTCTGGTAGCTTACCTCTTGAACTTCAAGTTGTTTTTATATTTCTATTATTATTATTATTATTACCGCTTCTTACTACCCGTTCGGGTTGTACGCACTTACGCTAATGTGTAATGGTAGGGTGATTGTGAGATGAAATGGAGGACCTACAATTTAACGTGGGATCCAAACCACGGTGGAGGCCTGGCATTCCACACATTCACAAGTTGTGATTAATACACGTCTTATCAGAGGTGAAGGAAGGGTTTGGCAATCAGATAANACTCAGTCAAGACCTAGAGAATAGCTAATATTGACGAATATTGTATTTATTTCTTATAGCTAGCTTTAGGAATTTTATAGATGTTTAAATAGTAAATACATCCATCTAAATATATTAGGTTCATCCTGTTTTTGCACCAACTCCTTCATTTGAGAGATATATTCATGGGTGATTTGTATTGATAAGGTAGGAGTGTAGGGGACGCGAGAAAAGTACAGCGGCTCTGCAATTTTAGCAAAGAAACATTTTTTACCAAAATAAATAAAATATTGCTCCAGTAGAAACATAAGAGTATAATTTTCTTCATATGGTGATATCAACAGTTGTTGAATATTTGTCATGAGCATAGCGGCACTTGAAGGGATACTTTATAAATGAAGAGAAAATGTTTTCATTAAATTCCAGTACATCCTTTGACAGTGTGTAGAAAGTTAAGCTCTATGTTTGTACTGAAGAATTACTCGATTTCTTTTGTCCAATATAAATCCGTAAAAATACTGAACTTATCTCGTTTCCCCTAAACGTCCATCTTAATAGGACACACACAATTTTTTGTTTTCAGGATGTGGGGCTAGAGGAGAATATAGAGGATAAAGTGGATATATTGGTTTGCTAATAAACAAGTGGTACCGCATGTGTTGTTTAAACGAACTAGAAGGGTAATGATTTTAGAGACAAATGCGTGGGCATGTCATTGCGTAAAGGCACACACTTTAAATAAGTTTATTTTTCAAAATGTGGTACTGGAGAATAATTGAGAGGATAAAGTGGACGGATTTAGGTGACTTACAAACGAGTTCTAAGAAAAGTCAATGAAAATAAAACCATCCTGCGGGGGATTCTATCAAGAAAGGCCAACTGAATTAGTCAAATCATGAGAAGAAATTATTTATTAAGTGACGTCATAGAAGGAAAACTGGAAGAGAAAAGGGGATGAGGAAGACCATGAATGCAACTGACAGATGACCTCAAAAAAAGGAGGGAAGATTAAGTTGAAAGATAGAGAAAGATAGCCGTTGAAAGTACATGCCAGAGGCGCGAGACAAAATACATGTGGAAAGTCAAAACATATAATAATAATAATAATAATAATAATACGTTGTGCCTATTTGTTAAGCTCGATTAGTTGGAATAGGATTAGATACAAACAAGGTGTACTGGAGGGGAAAGAGGTGTTTCATAATGAAGTGACACAGATTATTTAAAATAAGTCATTTAAATTCCATTTAGTCTAGTGCTGACAATACCTACAACAGGTGAGCATGAAAGAATGCTTATTAACATGAAAACATATGAAACTAATTACATAATAAAACAATTTATAACTTAACAATAATTTAAATTAATATATGAACACTAAAAAATTGATTGAGGGAAAAATCGTAATTAAGATCAATAAACACGAACATTATTTGTATAAAACCCAATAACGTATAGTAGCACATGTTTAAATATTTTAAAGTAGAACATATATACACAATACTTTCGTGAAAAGGGATTTTTTTAAATATATATATATATCTGAAGTAGACTCTTTTTTGTTATTAAGATTAAAATACCGAAAGAGTTTGCACTGTGGCTATAACGAGTTTGTAAGTGTTACCGATTGATTTTTGGGGGGAGGAATTCTAAAGGCCTGGAAAGGTAGTTAATTACATTGTTTGGATATTCACACTAATTATCATTCACCCTTAAGCCTTTCAGAGCGTTGAAACGCGTTGTAGACGTTTGGAAACTCTACGCTATTTAAGAAGTGTTTTTTCATCTCAAAATATGGCTCATACATAAACGGAGTGAATAGGTATCTTCAAATCCCTACATTATTAAAAACCATTTGATTTTAAGTTATATATATATATTTTTTAAATAAAAACCATGAAAAGGTAAAATTAGATCGCTTAACATGAAAATTTGCCGTTCCAAGATCACAATAAATGGTTAATAACATAGATCCAGCCTTCCTCAAACAAATAAATAATTCTTTAACAGGCTCAAGAGGATTGAGGAATTTTTTAGTAGTTTTGAAGGTTCAAAACTGCCAATACCATAACTAAGAATACAGTGTAAGGGGGCGGCAAGACTGGGCGAGCGACTAAAATATAAAATAGAACACATTGGTTGTAATGAGAAGAGGCCAGACTGAGCGCGCAAGCTTGAAAGATAGAACTAGTTCTATTTTTCAAGAAGCTTGTGTGTTCGACCCGGTACAGTATAGTTTACAGGCGCTAGGCAATATTATTATGTGTTGGTTCATTGAGTGCTTGGAAAAGTTCTCATTTTGACATTTTTACTACTATCGATAGGTTTAGCACACTTGCTACTAACGGCCTAATGTAATTGGTAGGATCATAAACAATACCTATATGTATATATGTGTGTGTGTGTAGAACTTATATGTTAAAATACTTCAATGTTATCAAAGTAGGCCTTTACAAATAAGAATCACCATTATCGTGGAGAGAAGAGGAGAAAACCACAACAATAAATCACTTGTCAAAAACCACTCTCATTTAACTGAGCCTAGATTCGTAGCCTCCTCGTCAACAACTATAAAGAGCTATCTGCTAATTACGCGCTTGCCAGTTTGGCCACCGGATATTTTCCATCAAGTAAGTGGCACCCTTGAATTTGATTGCTCAGCTCACTGGCAACTGTCGTTAAAGGGGCTACTTAAATATATGAGATATTGTCAATCAGATGTTGCACTTAAGGTTAAATATAGACAAAACCTTTAACAATATTCGTGCTTGGTGTTTATTGGAATTAAACAAAAATATATTTTCTGTGACGCTTTACATGTATAAACTTGTAAACAAAGTTTAAAAATTGAAATTTTCTACCCTGAGAGATCCAAAAATTAACATATTTTGTTTGGTCACTAAGACCCAGATGCCCGGTAAATGAAAGTTAACTGGTATTGGAGCGTAGAATGTATATTTTTAAATCAAATGATTTAATTTCATAGGGTGCTCACAACACAAGTTGTATTGTCAATTGTATGTTCCTCCTCCCCTCTTTGTTCTCCTATTTCCGGACAGTTTCACCAAGTAATTCCATGAACCCAATTGGTTTCTGACGTTTATGAATCTATGCTTGACTATTACAGTGCCTTAGAATACTATATATATGAAAAGGTGAGCTATTCAGTTATATCAAGTAAATGAAAGCTTGTCGGACGCTGTGTTACACTACTAATTTTATGACGGATACTAAAGTGATAGTTATCAATTCTTATTTATTGTTAATATATTCACGCATGCGAACATCCTAAAATAAAGCTCTTAATCGTTCTGACGATATAGAACATGAAATACAAACTCAAATTTCCCGGTGAAATAGAGGTTTCCAAATTGAATGTAAGTAGCGAAACGTTCAGTTGGAAAAGAATTTATTCTTCGCCTTGAGGCAAAATTAATACAAACGTCACAATTTCTATAGTTTTATTTAAATTATGAAAGCACAATTTATTTCGTAATGCATGAGGTTTTTTCCAGGTATCTTCATACCATCTTAACATATTTTTGTTCTTTGACAGATGGAAATACTCTTTCCAAAATAACGGAGATCATAAATAAAATAAATATGCCACACAAGTTATAAATAAGAATAAAACACAATAATTATGAAGTATTATTCGTAATCTTTTGGAATTATTATTTACTCATAGGTAAATACAAATTACAAAAGTCTCGTAAAATTTACCGCAGTTGTTCAGAATGCTGAAATATTAGTTTCAGGCTATGGTTAAACTATTTAACATAAACTGTTTTAAATGTTACCCGAAACATATAATTATTTTAAATACAAAAACATAGTCGAAGTTAACCATTTCAACCCAAAATAAAATTACTACCATTGTCTCAGCCCATGGGTAGAGCCTAACTTTGGTAGGTAATACAACTCGAATCAAACATAGCGTTTTGGTGATTATTTTTTGTATTCTCCTCTATTAAAACAATAACGGTAAAGTAATCTTAATTTTAGGCATGGACAATTAATTCCAAAACCTCCTTGGAGCAACCTTAAGAAAACTCTAGAAACCCGCTTGGTAAAATGGTTTAGGCTCTAGGTCAAGATACATCCACACAGACCGACAGAGAAATGGCATCACGAATACAACCTTTTCTGTTTCAAGGGGTCATAAAACGATCAAAATTTCTTGTTCAATTTTTTTTTTACGATCACAATAATTCTCTCTCAGAGGGGTTGAGAGAAAGTAGAAATACAAAATAATATAAAAATAGCTATTTTGAAATTTATAAAAACTATTAAAGTAATACCAAGTTCTCTGTTGTAAAATAAATAATGTATACAATCATACTTTGAAACGTTTTTCTGGTTCGAGAGTATAGTCTTTTAACCAAAATTCTCCAGTTAATTGATCTTGAGCTGGGTTCTTATATTAGCTGATATTATTAATAGTTTTTAATCTTCGCAGTGTAGATCCTCGTATCCTCCTAAAAAGAATGTTGCACATCGTAAAAAATAAGTTCATCAAGCTCCCGTATAATTTATAATTCCCAAAGCTTTAGCTGTAATGTGTAGGGCGTCAAAATCACTTCAAATTTGGTAAATGTTGACGTGGAGATCAAGTTTTAAATATCAGCTGGGTGCATTGGGATGGCTTCCCAAGAGAGAGTTTCCCCCGTGGGTTTGTAAATTATCCCTTCGTACTAATGCGGGTGCATTTACTTTAAGCCCTTATTTCACTCACTCTCCATATAAATACATTTAAATATATTATATACTCGTCACGATGGTTTAATGGCGCTAAGTTTTTTACATTGTAAAAAAATAATATTTTTAATGGCTTAGAGTAGAGATGAAGCGAGTCGCTTAGAAGAAGTGCACCCGCATAAATGTAGGGAGAGGAAAGTAAAACCACAGTGGCATAGCATGTGGGCAACCACCCCTGATACAACTGAATGAAATTATAACTTTAAGGTGTGTAGGGAACGCCAGAAAATACCAATGTATTTGCAATTTTTATAGAAAAACATATTTTTGGTCCAAATAGATAAAATATTGCTCCAATTGAAACATAAAGATTAATTTTCTTCACATTGTGATATCAACATTTTTTGTTGAATATCTGTCAAGAGCATAGCGGAATTAGATGAGAAACTTTTTAAATGAAGAGAAAAAGTTGTCATTACATTCCAGGACATCCTTGACAGATACTCAACAATTGTAGATATCACCATGTGAAAAAA
The DNA here is from genome assembly GCA_902155825.1 of Timema genevievae. Lineage (NCBI taxonomy): Eukaryota > Metazoa > Arthropoda > Insecta > Phasmatodea > Timematidae > Timema > Timema genevievae. Next base: position 272,974 of record CABFWO010000340.1, read on the forward strand.
ATTAAACTCTTATGCTTGTACTGGAGAATTATTTGATTTTGTTTTGACCAAAAAATTTAACTCTAAAAACTAGAAAAATACTTAGATTTTCTCAAGCCCCCTTCCACCTAACCTTAAGTATCCCGATTTCAGCAATTCGCTCAGTAACGAACCTGACGTCTCGGATCGTGTTACCCGGTTGTGTCGGTTAAAAAAATAAAAGTAAGAAACTTTAAGGAAACTTTACCAAACCAGACAGACTTGTTATGAACTTCTCCGCCTTAAACAAGTGACAGGGCGGGGGAGGAGGGAAGGGACATGGCAAACCAAGTATTGGTATTCCTGTCGGTTTTGCACTACCCTCCCCTAATTTCCCCTCGTGCCAGGAGATTGGAGGAGAGGGGTAAGGAGAGAAGGAGGATACCAGAGGCTCATTTCCTGCCGCAGCTTATATTAGGGGGAATACCTTGACTTTGTTGACTAGAACACAAACTAAGCTCGCTAGACTCGGCGAAACGGGATCAAAGAAATTCCAGGATATAAAAATGACGCAAGTAAAAGTGTTTTATCTGTACAACCACTGTTAATATTTTGTTTTATCATGATATCAAGCGAGCTATACCAACCGAGTGGCCGCCACCGCTATCGATTACAACATTTTCGGATGGAGGGTGTCATGTGGTGAACATAATGAACCCTCTGGTCGTTAATCTCAATTTTCTAGACCAGAGTTGCTACTTATTTATTCAAGTAGCTCCTCATTGGTCCTTACGAAGCAGACCCACTGCCTCGCAGACAAATCCTGGAAGCGCCGGTGATCAAACCCGGACCCTATGGATCTATAGCCAGGCGCTCTGACCACTAGACCATAGAGGAAGTCTCAGTAATACAATAAGAGAATCTGTGGTCTTGGGGTAAAGTGCTAGCCTCAGGACCCGATGTTCGTGGCTTCAAACTCACCTGGGGTCAACGGATCTTTATTGAGCGATAAAATTCCGTAGCACAACTTCCTTTGGAGGGGAAGGAAGTAAATCCATCGGCCCCATGTCAATTGTGTCATGTAAGCGATCCCTGGAAGGTAAGTGAAAATACCTTTCCCAGCATAATTGGTAGACTCTTTCTCGCTCGATCTTAGAATTTCAGTGTGGAAGGAAATGGCAAACCATCAGCACACGAGAATTCCTTGGAGCGAGAGTGAAAGAGCCTACCAATTTTGCCGGGAAAGGTATTTTCACATACCTTACGGGGTGATTTTATATGCCACAATCGACATGGCACCAACGGCTTTACTTCCCCTCAGTTTGTTATCGATCAAGAAAAATCCGTGGACCCCGGCTGGGTTTTAACCCAAAAACATCACTTTCTGAGATGGGAACATTTCTCTGAAACCACCGAGGTTGACAGTTATATAATAAGGAAAAGTAAGGATGGATTATCCGATATTGACAAGAGATCATTCTGCACGTGTACAAATTGGAACCATCTCTTAAAAAATGACAGCCACAGATCACCTATACATATACTAGAATATAAAAGCCGATTTAATAGTCTATTGATTTGTTATATAAGCTCATTTCAACATTTGTTATGTATTCATTTAGCATCGTTAACATAAAACACATTCTAACCTTAATAAAGTGACGTGAAATTTTGTCGGTTCCTTTTTTTTTTACATCTTCCCATTCTATGGTACAATTTCTCTGAGAAAATATAAAATAGTTTTTTTTAATATTTACCTCACTACTATTTATCTAGTGATTTAATTTATCCGTGACCCACTTAGGTGGCCGAACGGTCTAAGGCGTCACTCTCACAATATACCTGACTGCCAATGACTGGGAGATCGGGGCTAGAATTCCGGTCAGATGTACAAAAGGTTTTTTATTTCCTAAAGGTTTTAACCCTCTACATCCACGCAAATGAGGGTAGCCATCTTCTAAATTCAATCTTACTCATCTAAACACACAAGTGAAAGTGGTATTTTATGCGTACATTCAGAACAGATAGTAGGTCTGGTTTCTAAATGAAAATAATAGCTGCATCAAATTCTTAAAGCCCTCGCATCGTTGGAAACGCCAGCCTAGCCTTGTCTGGTTTGCCGGTGACGGTAAGATTGGGTTTTTAGAATCACAGTTGAGCGTACCAAAGGTGATTCATCATCATCATCAACTCTTTTTCAACCTGTGTCCGTGTCAGTATAGTATAACGCCTCCATCTGCCTCCATTTTTCCTCCTTTAATCGCTTCCATTATTCTTCTTTCACTTGCACAACTTCTGTTATCTGCTTCTCTCATCTGTTTCTTGGTCTACTTCATGGTATTTTTCATACATACTTCATCTCCATCATTCTCCTTCGCATCTTTTACTTCTCCATCCTAACTACATGCCCATACCATCTCAGTCTTGCTTCCTCTATCTCATGTACCCCTACTCTTTTTCGGATAAATTTTTTTATTAACACTGCTTTTTTCTAACCCTTAGGTTTATACACCCATTTATTAACTACAATTGTGTGTTAGGTTTGAGTAAGGTTGAATTTAGAAGAAATGTAACTGCATTTTCGTAATAGAAAAGGGGAAAATCATTCAGGAAAATCCACCCTTAATATATTCGACTGTGCTTGAGCCCCCTCCCTCGCCATCATTGGTAGTCTAGTCTATTGCGAGAGTGACGTCTTAGACTATGTGGCCACAGAAACGGGCTGATAACTTAATTCATAATCCTGTTTCTTCTCGTGACAGCTAGCATGCTCCTCACAGACGTTATCCCCATGGCCTCCAACAAAAGTGATTATTTTTTTCTTAATGTACTTTAATTCTCCCTCCACGAAAATGTGAGTACATTTCTTCTACAAATCTACTTTCTTCGTCCCTATCCATATCAGCTTAAGTATGCGGATAGTCCGAACTCCTAGCAAGTAAGACCAAGTGTTACAAACCGCGTCGATTCGTTTCCTCGTCTCTTATCTTGCCAACAAAATGGCGTCCAAGTTTCATTGGGTTGTTGCACAAAGTGGTGCGCGCACGGTATTGAAGAGTTAAAGGAGACTCGGTCGTGCCTTGAATGACAACAGACTCGAACCCTGGACCGTATTGATTGCAGTCAGGAGTCCGCCGCACAGCGCCGTTTCCTTGACGGGTAGGAGGATAGAAAAGAAGACAGGTCGGCGATGGGAAGAGGTATGAGAGGGATGGAAGAAAATAAATGGTACGGTACACCACACAGACTCTCTTTATGCTTTAAGTAAAAATAAAGACAGTTACTTAACACTCGTAGGTTATGTAAAACGAAATAATAATACTAGTAGTTATGTGAACAATATAGCTCCCTCCCTCCATCTTCTTGCCTTCACATTTATATTTGTACTTCAATTTGAAATATCTCCTATAATTTCTCCTTAAATTTGAATTTAATGTTTTTCCTTAATGATGAAGTCAAACAGAAAGCCAAATTAAATATAATATATTCAATAATACATTAAATTCATAGAGAATAACAACTGTTCGCGTGGTTACAGACGTTAATCTCGCAATATATGACGTCAATATTAAATAAAAATACCCTAGGTATTCAATCGATTGCTTGGAGTTATAAATTCAAATCACTTGAGACTAGCTACTAAACGAAGAAAACAGATGCCATATTGAAATAGATTAACAGATTGAGAAACTATGTACACACAACGTTTGGTATAGTTTCAAATAATATCCCTTAGGAAATCTCGTTAAATTGGTTGTAGCATTTGGCAGTTATCTTGGAATAAAGAGACATACATATTATATTCTTTGAGTGGCCGCCATCTTAAAATGGATAGCCAAAACTAAAAATCTACTTTTTGGACGGGCTATTTTGTTTAATTTAGTTGAAATGTGCTGTCGTTACAAAAGGCTTATGCAATTTTGTGAAGACGAAAAATTATTTACTTTTCGTTTTAACTGAAACTGTGCAGCGTGTTTTAGAACAAAGTCATTAGTAAAAGGAATTTTATTTTAGAAAGTACATTTAGGCCTAGAGCTACGTCTAACTATCATATTAATATATTTTATGTGGATGTACATATATTAGAAAGCTCTAGTTTTATCTTTCAAGGTCATGTTAAACAATATAGCCAAAAGGTAACTTAGTTGAGCTAGTCTTTTTCTTATATAATTTTAAAGTTTTTTTTATTTTGTTTTGGTTTTGTTTTAATCGATTCTCTATGTTTATTTGTTTGGAAAAAAGTATGACTAATATTTTGTTTGTGAAAAAAAAAGATTAAAGTGTTATGGATGATGGGTAACATCTCCCGGCTTTTAAAACAGGGATAACTTTTGGTATTAGCGAGAAAGTTTTTGATGATAAAATAAAAGGGTTACTCGTGTAACGTTGGACGGAGTAGGCCACAAGGTAGCCAAAAGGGAGGGGGTGGTAGGTACACGAGGGAAAGTTCTTGGTCCTTGGTCTATGACAATACACTCTAGATATTATAGAGTAGAGCCACGCGACACGAATACATAACACGCATACATGATACACACGTACACACAAACCAGGGCTCTTTGACGTCATTGCTTTGTTGGGGGTTGAGGTGGCGTTTGGAAAAGGGAGGCGGGGCGAAGTTTCGTGTTACAATCTGGTTTGTCAGTCAAAGGAAGAGAGAAAGGGTGGTCGTAGGGTGAGGGGGTTTAAAAAAATAGGGAGGAGGGAGGAACAATGAAAGTTTATGAATATAAAGCCCGTGTACACGCGACCAAAATAAGTTGTTTGAATATTGCACCGGAAAGAAAAACAACCAACAGACCATGTTGTAATTGGGTTGGGTGTAACTCTGGTGGCTTTCAGAGGACTTATTTATTGGGTTCAGTGCTACTACGTATGACAGGCAGGTCTATTACATTTTTTTAAATGTGATTTTGTTATTTTAAAATCTACTATAAAATACTAACTTTGATATAACATGGAAAAACTATATTAAAATTTCTCTTAGTGCATCTGTTCGGTATTTGAACCCAAGTTGACTAGAAAAGGTATCCAAGCTTGACCTGCACTGTATTTTATACTTTATTTTATCTCACTTTATATCACAGTGGCTTGGATTGGAGTGTTTATAAGGTAAACAGATTTAGTTTAAAATGTACTTGTGATTGGTTCTCAGTAGAATATTTATTGGTTAGTTATCAGCTAGAATTAGTTTTATATCAGATATATCAATCATGGCTTATATTCGATTGGTCAGATAAGGATAGGTTTGTACCAGTTTTACTCGCCCTGGCAACATTCTACGAGACGTCTGACGTCATTTATATATATATATAATGTATATACATGAAGCATACTTGAGTATTTCATTAGGGATATACATTTATATTATATTTAAAAGCTATTCATATTATTGATCATTTATTCACTCTTTTGCATCAAGCTACCGTATCCAATATTCAAATATTGAGTGTTATTTCTATACAACGAGGTTTGGAAATAAGACTAAAAATTACAGTTTGTCGCAGTTTTTAAAAATATTTGAGAATGTGTGTGTGTGGAGAAAGGGTTCGGTTTGAAAGTGAATCCAATAGGTCAACGTGAAAGAAGCGTCTTACGTTGGTTTGGGAATGTTGAGAGGATGAATGTGGCTCGAGTGACGAAGCAAATGTATGAAGGTAGAGTGTGTGGATGAAAAGTAAGGAGTAGGCCATGCGAGACGTTTAGATGAATGTGTTAAAAAGATAAATATTAAGTGGCTTAAGAATAAAAGTGCATGTGTGACTGTGTACGTGCAGTCTAGGACGTTGGTCTCACAATTGATAGTTTATGTTATTTTTGGACGTTTTGTATCCTCTTGCCTACTACTATGCCAAATTTCAGCCTTCTATCTACTCAGGAATTAGGAGAATCAGTGATGAGGGAGTGAAAACCTTCTCTTTTATATAGAGAGATTCTAGTTTGGAACAATTTTTTTTAACGTTAACAGCTAGCTACCTTTAAAAAATCTCCACAGTAGAACATATTATTTTGTATATAATAATTAACATTTTCAGATGTAAATTTAGAGAAAAAATTGTTAATGCCATTAAAAAAAGTTCAAAAATAATTCATCAATAAACTACCTTAGATAATTTATTTTATAAAAAACTTATTTATAGTAATTTAAAACAATCCCCAGATATCCATTTATGACAAAAACGTTATAGCGCTCTTCTAAAAATGTATATTATTCGTAACTCGTTAATCATTCAATAAATCTTTATATTAGAGCTAGAAACAAAATTACGAAATTGACTCGATTTATGGCATATCTAAGATCTAAATAAATATCAGGTTTGGACGAAATCCTTCAAACCGTTACGGCAGTAGCATCAAGTATAGACCAACAGCTAGATTTATTTTTAGCGCCACGTCTTACTACCCTTTTGAGATATAAGCATATGTACTAATCATGCTAATGAGTTAAATATGAGGAAGGTTGAATTTAGAGGAAGTATAGCCGCATTTGCTTGGAGAGAGAATGTTAAACAATTTAGGAAATAACACCCTCGGTACACTCCACCGGGATTCGATTCCCGAATGCCCATAATCGGCGTTCCAGTATATTTGCGATTGTGATATCTTAGATCGTGTTGCCAACGAAGCGGGTTCATAATTAATAAAAAACATTATATTAAAAAAATATTTTATCAATACTAACCAACAACAAAAATTTACACATTTTCTAAGATATCAGTCCGATGGGCACAAGGCTTAGAGTCTGCTTTCCCCCTGACGAGGAGCTTGGGGCTTGATTCTCAACCGGGTAAAGTAAGGGGTAGTTTTGAATGTTGTATAACTCTCCTTACACTTAAATGTGGGTATATTTCCTCCAGATTTGTAACTTCCTAATACTTACACCTTTAATACAATCAAACGCATACAGCCCGGACGGGTGGTAAGACGAGGAACAAACTAAAAATAGACCATCTATAAAAAAAACCTCATATCTCTAAATAAAAAGTTCTACAGTTGATTAAAAGTTGTCAAAAGGTTGATGTTACACACACCATCAATGGACTCAAAAGCTTTTAAACCGATGTTGAAAGAATTTTAAAAAAATGTTTGTATAAAAAATAGGTCTGGTTGGAGAACCTCGGAAATGGGGTGAGCCAGCTAGCTCTCATTACAATGGTTTGAAGGACAAAAGAGATACGCCCCCCTCCACCCGAGCATAAAGTCACTAATAGCGCCCGTTAAAGTCCAGTCTACCTTCTGAGTAGGTCCGGAGGAGTATAAACGATGCAGTAACGACTCGTACAAGACCATTAGCGGGTCCGAAACCGGCGCACAGAATGTTTTTATTAACTACGTGAAAGACTTGTTACGGGATGAGTTTATCTAGGTTAAACAATAGAAAGGTGTGTTTATTTAATCCGGCTTGGATTTCACATGAGCCATTAGGTAAATTCAGACACCATATCTCAGTTGGTAGCATGTCTCTCTACTGAGCTATGGGTCCAAGGTTTGATTCCTGGCATTGCCAAAAAAATGTATAATTGGTGAACTGTAGGTATACAGTTTCATAGTGATAACTAAACGGCTGGGGGCTGGGTGTTGTGTATATTCTATATTTAAGTTAGTTTATATATCGTGCACGTTGATACCTCAAATAAATGAAAATATTAAAATCAAAATTTTCTGTTAAATATATTGATCATTTCATGAACTTAATATCATCTGATGGTTCATTATTAGTTGACGATATCCACACGTCAATCACAAACTAAGAGGCCTCTTGGTGTAGTAGTTTTAGCTCCTGGCTGCTGACCTACGGGTCCCGAGTTCGATTCCCGATTTGAACCGAGTAGTTTTTCTCGAAAAGAGACCATAGCCACCCGGGTTTAGTTAATTAGGCTCGAGTTAGGTTAAGATCTTCATTGGCTCGCCCCCGTCACACCCACTACCATCATCCCCTCATCTCATTCGGAACATGGTATGAGTCTTCACGAAAAGTATGTACTATCAGTACATTCGGGGGTCTCCTGGGCAACATTACTTTGGTACTGGCTAATCTTTCCGAAAACTAAGGTACAGATTGAGTTAGCCCAGGCCAAGTAATTATTATTATTATCGTAGACAAAACTATGAGTGAAAAATGACCCTGAGCACGATACGAGACCAAGATAGCTCAGTGCACTTTCTGAACCGATTGATTCTATCCGCACACGAGAATTTATGTGAACGAGAGCGGAAAGGGGCTACCAATTTTTATGGAAAATATATTTTCATACACATTCTAGGTTTTTTTTACATGCCAAAATCGACTCGGGAATGACGGATTGCCTTCCCCTACGAATTAATTTGTGCTACTGATTTATTGTTACAAAATATAATTACGCTCAAATTTTAAGATTTTTTTTACTAGTATTTCCCCTAGAAATTTGATTATTTAAAAAAAAGGAAAGGTTAGGTTTTGTTTTAAAGTAAATATAATTGATGACAAATGCGTGTCCATGAACAAATATTTAGCTATCATTTGTTCCCTTTCGTTAGAAAAAACAAATGTTCAAACAAAAAGATGTGCTAAATCTTGTTTATATTAATTTTATGTGCCAACTAGAGTTTCGGGGAATTGATATCTTGCGAGTAAAAAGTAAAAATTCTGGTACACCAACCTCATCCTCTAGATCTTCCCAAATCATGACCAATTTACAAATGTCATTGTCCCAATTAATGGTGTATTTTTACGTTAGTAAAAATATGGATCCACATTGTATTTTGGTTCATAGAAAATCCTGTAGGCCCAAAGAATCGTGGATCCATCTAAAATTTTGACATTCTATACATAGGTTAAGAGGAATAATTTAAATTTAGTTTTTTAAAACTAAAGTTAACGAAAATAAACTAATGTAGGTAAACGTGTGCAAATTTTGTTTAGTATGATAGCATCTCTTATAAAATTATACTTCATTTAAACTACATTATGTGATTTAAGTAATTCGGATTAATTTATTTTAGCAAACAGCTTAATTTATGGTTTCTGTGTTTGGTCTTTAATTAGGTGATATTATCTAATAATATCTTTGAAAAGGATTAATTACATACGTGGGAAAATAAAAACGCCACCGTTTATGTACTCAACGGAGCCCCCCTTCAAAGCCATACTTATGCTGTTCCGCGTTGCAGTACTGTTTAAGATATTGCCTATCAAATCTATCTCACGGCGACGTCAGACTTGTAGCATTAGAACAGGTAAGAGCAAAAGTCGCATCAGTCACAAACTTTCGAATGCTGTCTGTCCTTTTCCGTGTATCTAAGTGGCCAGTGGTCAGTGAAACAAAAATATTTGAAGCAAATGGTGGCCAACTTGCACAGTTGGTAGCTCGGATGACCTGTTAAAATAAGACAGCAGCTGACTCTCAGCTATGTTTCTTAACAACTCGCTAGACAGCTCGCAACGTGTAAGACAGGCATTAGTCCCTAGACTACAACTAACATATCTGCTCTAGATTTTAGACACTTAGTCAACACTTAACACACCTATATTACACTTAACACACCTGGATTACATGTAACACACCTAGCTTATACTTAACACACCTGGATTACAATAGAACACACCTATATTACACTTAACACACCTGGATTACATGGAACACACCTAGCTTATAATTAACACACCTGGATTACAATATAACACACCTATATTACGCTTAACCCACCTAGATTACACTTAACATACCTATATTAAAATTAACACACTTATATTACAATTAACACACTTATATTACAATTAACACACATATTATAATTAACACATCTGGATTACACTTATCCCACCTAGATAACCTGAATTACAACTAACACATATGGATTACACCTAAGACCTCTGGTTTTTAGCTCCTGTGACATAATTATTCCAGAGGAGAACTTTTGTCCTGCCTACTAACGTTCTTATAGAAATCCCTGACCCAAGAATCGAACACAAGTCCTCTCAAAACCTTTTGTAGAGTAAGGTTGAATACTCTCTTAACGTTTCCGCTCCACTAACCTCTAAGACATATAACTATTTAATGTTGGTACCCTAACAGTCTCAGAAATTATGTTTTTTGCATTACCACGTCATAATACCTGTTCGGGTTATACGCATATATGGTAAATTACTATAGTGGGGTAAGGATGAGGAAGGAAGCATTTGAAAGGTAATCTATCCACATTTGTGTGGAAGGAGAGTGGGAAACCATTTAGGGAAAAAAAAACTTCAGTAGACCAAACAAGGATTTGAACCCCGGTTGAGTTTAGGTTTAATATTGACAAAACCCTCAAGAGTATTCGAGTTTGTGTTTATTAGTATGAATTTACGAATCTATTCATATATATATTTTTGTAAACATAGATTAAAAGTTAGCATTTTCCACTCTGGAAAGTCCAAAAATCCACATATTTTGGTTGATTATTAAGACCTAAATTCCAGGGAAAGGAAAGGTAACTGGTATAGAAGCGTAGAACGATTCTTTGTGAATCGAATTATGTTATTTAATAGCGTGGGTCAGAACACAAATTGTATTGGCCTTTTTTATTTTATTTTTCTCCTTTCTCTCCTATAGGTTCTCCTACTTCCAAACAGTTCAACCCAGGGATGTTATAAACCACCTTGGTTTCCTGGGGTTTAGGAATTTCTGCCTCGACTATGCTATCACCTCAAGAAAGTGCACCCACACTTGCGTCGAGAGAGTGTGGTTAACCACAGTTGTAAATCCTCCCCTATTGCATGAGGAGGAGATTATAAACTCAGTGGAGAAATTGATGAGTTAGACCACGAAACCATCGATGCGGGTATCTACAAAAACTACCCTTAAATTTAGATATGGGTTGAATCCTATATTTCTCAAATACGAATCTTAAATTTGGTTTTGAATCTCGAATCCAAATTTGAATCCTCGAATCTTTAAAAATATATACGATTTCAGCTAAAGGGAAAAAATTTTTAAATTTAATTTAAAAGTAAAAAGTTGTTTTAGGTTTTGATGCTATTGACAAAATGCTATTTTCTTTGTCGTGTTTATTATTTAATAAACAACAAAGACAACACTTTTTTAGTAAATTAAATATATTATTGTATTAGTAATTTTTGTTCATTTTTTTCTCCACAACTACAAATAATTCTATATAATTCCTTTAAATTAAATAGCTACCCACTTCGGTGATCACGTGATCTAACGCGCTATTCTCGTATTGTACTAGACTGCTTAAGACGGGGGAGATTGGGGTTCGATACCAGTTGGGTGCACTGAGGGTGATTTTCCCTAAATGCGGGTGCACTTCCTTTCAACTAAACCTTCATAATCCCTAAATCATTAGTGTAATTAGTACACAGGCGTAAAACCCGAACGGATAGTAGGATGTGCCTGAAAAAAAATTAAATTTATTTTTAATTACTATATCACTTTCATATTTCTTTCGAGATGCTTTATATTTTGTTGAGATTTTTACGAATCTCATAGGATTCGAAGGATTTGAGAAATCTAATATTTGAGCATCACATCTCTACTCTTAATGTACTGTACCCGCGTGGGAATAAAACAACTTTTTTTCAAGTCAGGGCGAAGTATGTCAGCGCACATCTAACTATCAGTCAGGGCAATCTCTTCGTTATCACAGCAAGCGAACCCTAGTGAAATTTTGCTGACTAAGTTTCAGCCCATTTACAGGAATTTGTTATTCCCACTAAGGGACGGAGAGAGGGGGGGGTGTTAGGAGGTGGTAAATGCTGATAAGGGACAGAAGGACATACAACCCAGTCCTCGCGTGACGTCACGACACACTACCCTACTCTCTTTCTCACACACAGTTTCTCATTTTATTGGGGTTTAGCAATTTATCATTCCGACCGTGCAAGAACATGTTACCTCTTCATATCTCGCGGTAGTAGATGTTCACTGAGGAGCGTCATGACACCCCCTCAACCTCTCCCCCACCCCTTCCTCTAACAAACCAACCCTTAATATATGTGTGTGTGTGTGTGTGTATGTGTGTGTGTGAGGGAGTGACTAGCTCGGGGGTTACACTGTGGTGGGATAATCAACTGTGCTGTCGAGCAACTGGGGCCTTTACCAACAAAAGTGAATTGAAGTGGGGGGAGGGGGGCGGGGGGCAGAATGTCACACCTTGTTCAAAAACTAAGGGACGGAAACTCTCTTGTAATTTATTCTTTTTATTATTTCTACTACGCTTTTTTTTTTTAAAAATAGTCCTTTTCAAAGACTTAATTACCTGCATCGGTGAGCATGGAGACTTAATGTCTAGTTCATCTCCAGTCCAATTTTCATAGGAAGGACATTTAAAAAAACTATCTTTTTTTTTGTCAATATTGATCGCATTTTATTATATTATTAGTGTAATTTGATATTTAAAATATCTATCAAAGATAATACATGTAGACCACATGACTTGAATGGATATGTGAAAGTTGAACTAGTAGCTTTTATAGATGTCTTCTTATGAAAATGGTGCTGTAGTTTGGTATTCCAATGACGGGAAGGTCAGGATTTCGGATTGTGGCTAGGTGTACTTAAAAGGGCCCTTAACTTAATGGTTTCCCACCCTATACCTCCAAGTGAGTGTGGGTATTATTTCCTTTAAATTCCCTGCCTCATCATCGTAATTTTTATGTTTATAGTCTGGACGTGTATTAAAACCCAGTATATAAAAAGATTTAATATAATGTGATCCCCTTCGGTGGCCGCATGGTCTAAGTCACGAATATAGCAATATAGTAGGCTGCTGAAGACGGGGAGAGCGGGGTACAATCCCGGTCAGGTACACTGAGGGTGGTTTTCCATTCTTTCTCCACCCAAATGCGGATACACTTCCTCTAAATCAAACTTTACTAACCCCTAGGATACTAGCGTAATTAGAACATAGGCGTCCAACCAAAATGGGTAGTAAGAAACGGTGCTAGAATATATAAATGATAATATATATAAATTATACAATATATATATAATATATCATCCATAATGTATCTATTTTCCCTTTCAAAGGTTTTTTGTACTTTTCGGTGAACTAGAAAGTTGAAATTTGAAATGGAGTTTCCTGGAAATCTAAGAATGATGTAAAAAATCATAAATCTGAAAAATGCGAAAAGGTGCCCAATCTGTCTACCCCTAAAGTCCACCATACTTACTTTACTAACAAAAAAAAATCAAGTTTCTCTGATTGCGCTGAAATCAAATTTCTGGGGTTTCTAACACTACTTATCTTTATAAGTGGTGGATGGTTAAATGAAGAGGATGGGTTTCCAAATTGACAAAACTAAAAGACTTATCAGTTTGATAGAAGAATTAATTTGTATTTAAAGTGTAAGGACAACCCCAAACAATAATGAAGGTCTGATCATTCTTAAATTTAAAGCGAAATATCCTAAAATCTTTTATAAACTTTCAAAACTAATTTGTATAAATTATCCGTCATGAGCATGCTAGCATTTGATGAGAAACTATTTAAACGAAGAGAAAAATGTTTTATTAAATTTTAGGACATTTTGACAGATATTCAAGAATTATTGTAGATCACGTGGATGTTTTTGTCAAGAAAGTTTTTACGATACAGATTTGGACCTAAATAAAATTAGCATACGACCAATGGAAACGCGTTGTAAGATATAATAAGTTCATCCAAATCAATACTAACTATATTTACACTTCTAGTTTAACGTGTGAATTAAAGTGCGATACTAGTTTTTAGGTAATGCAAGTTGAGCTTTCCTTATCCCAAACCTATGACTCTAAGAGTCAGTCTTCTAAAGCCAAGAGTTTCAAATAATTATGCAAAACCTCTTGAGGATTGATCTGTAAGCATCGATAAATGGCTAAGAGCCTTATATATTGCGCGTCTTCCAAGAAGTTTGGTCAGAAGCCATTTTGATGTTTGAATGAATCGGATAAATAACGTGGGGATGACCAACAGTCTAGGACAGCCCGTACAGGTGGAGTTACGTTTCTTGATTATTTATTTAGAACAACAAGTCTTGTTAAAAATAAATATAACTAGAAGTTCTGTGAACAACTACATTCAAAAAATATTCTAAGTTCGTTCCAATAGTTTTTCTGTATATTATAAATAAACAATATCTTATTTTAGCATCATGTCTTACTACCCATTTGGTTTATATGCTTATTTACTATTTACGGTAATGGTTTTAGGGATTAGTGAGGTTATATTTATGGGAGGTGTACCCGAAATTGCGTGGAAAACAATTTCGAAAAAAAACCATCCCCCGTACACCTGACTAAGACTCGAACTTCGATCTCACCGTTATCAGCAGTCTAGTCTACTGCGAGAATAGTGCGTTAAACCATGCGGTTACAGGAGTAGGTTGATAGATAAATTAAAAAATAGTGTTGACCCTCATTCCCCTTAATGTTAAAAAAAAATGTATCCCTTCTTCCTTTCTTTCTTCTCAATAATTTCGGAAACTTTTAATTTAATATCAAAATGATTCGCCGACAAAGCGATGCCATAAAACCATAAAGTGAAGAGTATATTGTTGATCAGTTTAAAAAATATATATATTATTAGAATTGGATAAAAATTTAGATGCTAGCTATTTATTTATTTAGAAATAATTATTATCTTATTTAATTTGAATTTTTTTTAACATTAGAAATATTACATTTGGTTGGAATGCACTCCTAGGACCGCTGAAACCTCGGTGACAGTCTTGGTTAACCTAATAGTGAATCAACCCTGGCTACTATCTAAATAGCAGTTGTATATCACATGACTTGACGTATGAATACGTTAAAAAAAATTTTTTTGCTGTCAAATAAGGCCCTTTCTATGAAAACTGGGATGTAGGCTTACATATTTTATCGGCACAGATTATACCATATAATATTTACTCACAGATTAACATTATTTTAACCTTTTTGTTGGCCGCATGGTCTAAGGCGTCACTATTGTAATAGACTAGACCGCTGATGACAGGAATATTGGGGCTCGAATTCCAGTTGGGCGTACTGAGGGTGGTTCTTCTTAAATGGTTTTCCCTTCTTCCTCCACGAAAATGCGGGTACAGTTCCTCAAAATTCAACTTTCTTCATCCCTAACACATTAGCATTATTATTACATACTCGTATGACCCGAAAAGGTAGTAAGACACTGTGATAAAAAAAAAGAAAGGGAAAACATTATTTTAAATCTAGGCTAATTTCCAATCAGGTTGGATCGTAAGTCCTGCAACATTAATGATTTGACTTTTAAGTTCCAGGTTTAATTATTTCACTATAAATCCTTTTAATAGTTGGTTCACTGCAATCAACATTTTTTGTCTGCCTGTTCCAATGCTTGGTTTAAAATCAAACCACCATATTTCCTGTATGGCAAGTTAAGATTTGGTTACACAATGGTTTGACTGTACAAATGTATGAAAGAAAGAGTAGTATTTAATGAGTCCACTAAAACAAAAAAAAAAACTTAAAAAATCTCTCCATCATATAATAATCTCTATATAAATTGCTGCAGTAACAATGGCAGCCCTTTTTTACGAAGTCAGCCCTTATCTATGTGGCCTCTAAACGTCCCAAATGGAGATGGCCTAGTTTTTTCGTCCACTACGCGAGTTTCAACTATTTCAGTAATAATAAACTGCTGCTAACAAATGGAGCGTTTATTATGTTTTAGTATACTCATGAGCAAATAAACCAGTACGTATGATCTTTTGTTATTTTGCTATTGCTCTATTTAAACACATTTGATGATTTAATATCATACGAATTAATGTGTATATTTTAAAGTTGCTGGTGCTGTAAAGCCAACATTATTATTTAATATTTTATTCATAAAAAAAGTCACTAGTTATGTAAAATGTATACATTTAAATAACAGTATTTATTCCGTTAATGATTATATTTATAACCAGCTAGGGTCTTAGAGGTATCCTAAGGCATCAACCTCGCGATAGACTGGACCGATTATCATAGGTATATCGGGGTTCGAATATTGGTTGGGCGTAATGAGGGTGAATTTTCCTAGATGTTTTCCCAATTTTTCTCCAAGAAAATGCAGCTACACTTCCTCTAAATGAAACCATCTTCATCCCTAAAATATTAGCGTAATTAGAATATTTGAACATAGCCCGAATGTGGGCAGCAATACCGGGTGTCACAATTAAATATTTACACTTATTCAATAGAAGTGTGTAAAATATAAGCGAAATTACTTATTGTTAAGCCAGTTTAGCACGACTACAGGAGGTTTAAATTCGTGAGAGTGTCATCCTCCCGTCAGCTATAGTCCCAAGAGGGCACTAACTGGAATATGGAATGTTTCCAGGAAGTGGGCGACATTTTTGGCAGGTAAAGAGGTCTTGTCGGATCGCTTCAAGGTAAAACATACAGCATGTATTACTAGTTTGGCTCAGGACTAGTTTCCTCCCATGTTATAAAGGAGGGGGGCAGAAAGAGGGGGCAGAGAGAGGGGGATGTAGGTCATAAAGAGGCTTATAATTAACAATGCCTTCCCAGCATTGTGCCCTAGAATGTTGGAGGGAATATATACTAAAAGAGAAATTAATAGGGTTTTAAGTGGTCTATACTGCGTGGCTCTCATTTTTTATTTCGTTATTTTAAAAAAAATGTTACTTTAAAACTTACTCAACAACGCTACCTAGTTGGTGAATTCGAGGCTATTTTGCAAAGCGAGATGCATCTTAACTTGATGCTCTAAGCACTACCACACTTCGACGCCAATGTATAAAATATAAAGACCATTAGACCATCCTGCGAAATCTCATGTTTACCTTTTGACGATACTTCCCCTCTTCCGTTGATAAGTATAAACACTTACTCTAATATTTGCACCTGGACTGAATGGATTTGCATTTCAATACTAAACTTTTCCTTGTTTACACTTCTAGATAGATATAAGTATGCTTCTATGATACTTTTTAATTTATATCTGGGCAGGAAGCTATCCTACTGGGCATTTTCGTGAATAAACCAAATTTCCTGAGCTATAGACGATTAAAAACATCACCTACAAAAAATTGATTTTAAGGCTAAACTTTTTTTATGTCAGTATAATATTATTCTTAGAATTAATTAAGAATTAATTTGTGATATTTTTTTCAATGTTTTATCTTAAAAATTCGCCAAATAAAACATAAGTATATTAATATGGGAAACAATCAGTCCTCTAAATAAGATTTTATAGTGGACACTGAAACACCTCGATAGCAAAGTAGTTAATAATAGTCTCTATATTCAATACAAGGAGAAGGGCTCTAAGATAAGAATATGTCTAAAATTACCTCAGCCCTTTTATTTTCAATTTCCTTGGATTTAATATTGATATTTTACTTTGTTATCAAGTTATAAATAGCTTCGGTGACCGCATGGTCTATGGCGTTACTCTCACAATATAATAAACTTCAGATGAGAGGAAGATCGGGATTCTAATCCCGGTCGTGTGTATTTAGAGTGGTTTTCCTAAATGATTTTCACCTCTACTTCTACGCTAATGTGGGTAAACTTCACCTTCCTCATCCTTAACTCACTAGATTAATTAGTATATATGCATACAACCATAGCAGCTAGTAAGATGAGGTATTAAAAAAAGTTAAGACAGAATACAGTCAATACCTTGAATACGGTTTTAGATTCTTACATTCACGCTGCATGTCCTACCAACCGTAATCTGCCAGACTTTATTATCCTAACAATGCTGATGATGAATAAAGAGTATGTAACTCATCATTATGTAACCTTTTCCCTTCCCCAATATTTAAATCCCTGTTTGGACCAAATTTCTTCCTAAACACCTTGTTTTCGAACACCCTAAATTTATTTTCGTCATAAAATTTAAGAGACCACGCTACACACCCATAGAAGACTTAAAGTTTAATACATTAAACTTAATCTAAATTTCTTCATTATTTTCACGAATATAATAGTAAAAAACTAAAAAAAAACTGAGTCTTTTTATTTAAAATAATATTAATATAAAATACCTTACCTTACAAATTCTCCTCGATGGGTTGTGATGGTTTTATGTGATTTTTCAAAATTTTACCTGTTTAGTGATGCAGTTGAGACTAGTTTTCGTTAGAACGATTAAACCCGTGCCTAGATCTTCCACCTACCTCTGGGAGTGCCTGTTGGTCAAGAAACAAAACACAAACCACTGCCTACAATCCACTCTTTAGCTGACGATAAGAAAATATTATGGTTTATCATTTCTTGGTTTGTTTTGATGGAATCTTTCAATACATTCACAAACACATTTAATATTGTATTATTTTATGGTTGAATGGTTTTAATTTGCTTTAATAGAGAATTCTTTAAGGTGGGGTGCTAGTGAGCGAAAGTTTAGTGCATTAATTTTGCAGTTTTTATAGCATAAACTTTTTTGGCCAAAATAGATCAAATATTTCTTCTATAGAAACATAGAGTTATGTTTTCTGCACATGCTAATCTCAACAGTTCTTGAATATCTGTCACGAGCATAGCAGCATTTGGTGACAAACTTTTTAAATGCAGAGAAAAAGTTGTCACTAAATTCTAGGACACCTTTACAGATATTAAAGAACTGTTGAGATTAGCATGTGCAGAAAACTAAACTCTATGTTTCTATAGAAGAAATATTTGATTTATTTTGGCCAAAAAAAGTTTATGCTACAAAAACTTCGAAAATACTGCCCTAAACTCACACTCACTAGCACCCCACCAGCAGGATTGGAAACCATTAAGCTGGTACTTTAGCTGTTTAAAAAATTTAACTATTTAACCAGATTATTATATCAGCACACGACTTACAAACTAACTTTAATCTAGAACATACATAACATCTTGCTCTGGACCATCAATTCATGCTGGGAATCAAAACCGATAAACTTATCTCAGTAGGTAGACATTCTATCGACTGAACTAAGGTGTCTTTTGTTACTATAGTTAAAAGCTTCTTTAGAAAATTTTTCTCTATCGTATTATGCATTAATAAAAACTGTTTCTAATATAATTACTCTAGAAATGGGTCGAATCTTCAAAAATGAACAATTTTAGTCCAATTGTAAACATTTAAAATTGAATTAGAAAAAAAGTATTTTAAGGCTTTATGCCACCGACAGATACTATCTTGTTTATCATCATAAGCAACAAAGTGAACCATTTAAGCACACAACCAATACTTTTTAATTATATTTGTTATTAAATTCTGATATTGGTTTTTTGATCTAATTCAAAGCTTTATTTTTGAATTTTAATTCATTTTAAAATAATATTTTTTTTTAATTTAGCGATATCAACCATGCATTTGGTTCTAGTTAAGGAGAGAAATTGCATTATTTCATATATGTTTTAGAAAAATAAAATCTGGATACCGGTACGTGAATTTAGCTAACGACTTTCAGTTTAAAACATAAATGCACTAATGAAAATTATTAATGATTATTCTATACCTAGAGCCGTGTCCAAGGCAGAGGTGGCTTTGTGAAACTTTTTGTTGTTTTTAAAATATAATATAAAAAACTACACATTCTAATCCAGAAAAAAAGACACAAATAATTATATTGCTACCTTACAACCTTATAAAAGATTTAATACATTACACGATTTTTTTTAAATCTGAATAAAGCTAGGTTATATAAAATTGTTTGTGAGTTGGTTGATAAATAATTAATTATCTCAGTATTCATAATATGGAACTTTTGTTTTATAAAATTACCAAACTTAATATAAATTTATATGATATGAGATAAGATAACAAGTTTATGTAAACTTTAATTCAAGTCTTTGCTGATGTTTTATGATAAAAATATATATAACCTCTTCAGGGATTATATCAATATTTTAATTTAGATTGAGCGTGGACAAACCATTAAGTTTTTCCTGACCCAATTACTTTTATCTCAACTATGTTTTAATTATATTCAGTGAAATAAAGATTACTCTACTGTTGATATATTAACTGGTATCACACAAAGAGTTTTCAATAAGCAGCCAATGTTTATAAACACAGACACAAATCTGTAAGCTTCTATCATCGTATTGACTTTTGCTAGTATCTGTATCAATAATTCCCTCCATAATTTCATTTCTCTATAAAGTACCTTTATGTTAGACGTAAAAAAAAAGGACTAATGTTATTTTGCTCTATCCAATATTTCTTTATCTTTTAACATTGATTTATTTAGCTAGAGGGAATTTAAAGTATTGTGGTATATTTTCCGAAAATTGCCAGGGAATTACATGCCCCTACCCTGAATCCACCAATGTCCCGAACAGATACACCTTAGTTTGAAGGCCCCATCCTTTCTTTATCTAATAATTTTAAGCCAAATCAATAATTAAATTCATAGTTAGTTGAGAAATAAAATTTAAAGTTGTCACAAAGTCACCACTCAATGCGGGGTAACTTAGTGACGGTATGTTTTATCGTATTAGTAACACAGGGAAATAAAGACGAACAAAGTAACACCCCAGAAAGGAACAAAGAACTTTTTTTGAATTAATATGTAAAAAAACAAATTAAATTTGGTGGGAAATCGCCTTGTTTTGCAGGGTATTTCTTAACCCTCTGCTCAATCTTAAACCGCATATTTTGCGGACAGAAAAATACCCAGAAAATCTTTATTAAAAAAAGGTTTGGATAAGTCATCTTATAATACTAAATGTAATTTCAAGTTAGACGCAACAACGTTGTGAGTATGTAGCTAAGTACGTGCGTGTACAACAAGTTGCATTATATTAGTTGGGCACATCATGTGTCGACTTGATCACAACAATATCCGCCGGTTGCATTTGATGTGGGCTCACCTTTTGGCAACGTTACTCGCAGCTGGGCATTTATGTCCGCCTTATTATATGCAACTTGCTGTGCATGCACGTACTTACAGCCACGTAATCCCGGCGTTGCTGTCTCTAACTTCAACTTTTAAGCTAGTAGTGCAAGATGACTTTTCAGGACCTTTGTTTAGTGGGATTTTCTGTTTATTCCTCCACACAGATGCTGTGGTTTATGTTTGCGTAGCGAGTTTAGAAACATACTGTGTACACAGGTCGGCGCAGATGAAAGTTTCCGAAACAGAACAAAGAGAGGCTGCACAGTAAACAATATAAGCATTGAAAATGGGTGAATCTCAGGTAGTTCTGAATTTCAACCAAAGAGTTTATTACAGTCTGGGCGTGAGATACAAGGTTTTGATTTTCATAAATTCACCCTCTTGGGGCTTATGTTTATTTAAAAACAAATGAAAGAATGTGATATATTTATACTAGTGATTCAGGTTTGTTTGTGTTTCGGATTTAAACTTGATCTAATGATTACTATTTTTTATATTTATATTTTTTAATCATTTCAGTGAATGTAACTTATCTTAATCTATTATTTTATTTTCATTGCACAAAATATTATTTCAATTTAGCTTAAACTTAGATTATAGCTTGTAAATTATTGATGCTTATTATTTATTTAGCCTGTATGCAATATAAATTAAACAAACTTTAAAAATGTACCTTGATTTTAATTTTTAAGTGTTTTATATATTTTTATTATAATGTTAATTTTGTTTAAAAGTTTTTCTTATTAATATAAATTACAATGATAGGACAAATGATTTGTATAAAACCTTAAATGTATTATGTTTACCAATAACGCGCAACTTTTACACGTATTTTAATTTTAGATTAAAATATTTTTCATTTTTTTAGTGAAAAACTTCCTTATCAGTTATTTATTATTTTGCTCTAAGAAATATATTTCTATCATTAAAGGGGAAATATGCAAAATAAGGTTTATTTAAAAATAAATGTCTCATTCTTAAGTTTGTGCACTTTACTGAGCAAAATTGAAATATTTGGTAGCATAATCAAATGGACCAGTTTAAAATTAAATAAACACACATCTGGGTTCTTACAATGATCCATTTTGGATTTATAAAGTTCATTTAAATATAAAATTAACACTTATTTAACATCGCATTTATATCACAAAATATGTATAATTGATTCACACTAGTTTTATTTTTAAGAAACAAACTACCTTTTAAGATAATCATAATTTAAATATAGAAGATTCCATCAAAACACTTTTTAAAAAGGACTGTAACTTTAACTTAATACTTTCTTGTTTGTTGTGAAAACTATTTTTATTTTATTTAGTTATAAATGATTGTGTTCAAAATATTAGAGATTAAATATAAATAAAAGAAAGGAATTAGTCTAAGAAAGAGAACTTTAAGAAATAATTAATTTAGGGACATAACTAAAAATATTGTTTACATGCCAAAGAATCTAAAGTACTTAAGGAATGTACCAAAAGTGGATGGAAGGCTATGCATGCTTCTAAAATGTCTAATTTGCCGACTAATTCTACTAGTGAATCTATAAGTAAGTTTACATACCAGTTAAGGGTTGTGTGAAAAGAAGATCAGTAGCATAGAACTCATGCTAAGAAATGGAATCGAAACATACGAGTATGCATCTAAAACTATGAAGAGTACAAATAAAATTAACTAAAATTCGATTGACTTAGTCAGTAATAGAAATCCCAAAATAAATATATTATTGGGAATAACAGTAATCTAGTAAAATGATGGGGTTTTTACATATTTATCTTAGTTGTAGAAATACTTATTTAAAAAAAATACATATTCAAATATATTCCATATTAAATTTACTGCATAGACCTACTATTTTGTTTTATTCAAAAGAAGTATGTAATTACAAAAAAGTAATTTATTTTTAAGTCTAACTAGTTTTAAGTTCATTATGTCAGATCATCAATTTAAAATAATAAATGAAAAAAAAACACACACAAACAGTTTTAAAAACCATAGAAATGTTTTTTTAAACGTATGCATATCTTTTTTATTTTTTATATTAGATGTATGTTTAAACACACTTACACTGTACGTAGTAATAAAATTATATTAGAAATACTTTAAAGCTAATTATAAATAAATGTGTTCTTCCACCTATTAATATATTCAGTTCAAATAACTTAATAATTTGTGTAAAAAAAATACTAACTAAAAATTGAAAGAGTCCCGCATAAAAAGAAGTTTTATTGATAATGCTTTTTTTTGTGTGCATGGAATCATAAGAACTAAATTACAGTAATTAAAGGGAAGTTTCAACCATTAAGAACATTCATGGAAACAAACATCTCATACACAAGCAAATCAGTTTCTAGGATCGATTTTCATCTAAGAAATAATTTTTCTAAATGTGCTATTCTATGTTCAAAATAATACTAGGGCCTTAGATTTGTAATATTATATACACTTGTTACAAATTAATTACTATTATTAACCAATATACTAGCGAAATGTTATTCAATACAAAATACATGCTGTTTTTCACTGTTTCAAATATATATATTGATTTGCAATCATTCAGTTTTACAATAACAATTATAATTAATTACTTTTTCTGATGCAAGAATCACTCACTCTACAAAATCCATTAGTTGAATTAAAAAAGCCATATCTAATGCCGTGCCATAAGCTTTTC
This sequence comes from Timema genevievae, assembly GCA_902155825.1. Taxonomy (NCBI): domain Eukaryota; kingdom Metazoa; phylum Arthropoda; class Insecta; order Phasmatodea; family Timematidae; genus Timema; species Timema genevievae. Next base: position 296,406 of record CABFWO010000340.1, read on the forward strand.
GTCACTTTTGTTTAGTTTTTCTTTTTGTATTTGTGTAACTATACAATGGGTGTGTTATGTATGTCTACATATTAAACATAATTATAAAAAAAAGTGCCAATCAATAATGTGGAGCTTTGGGAAGTAATATTAATTATAATATATATTATAATTTGATCAAATAATCTTGGCCGTTGATATTTAATATAATCTCAATATATTGATACGTCGAATGTTTATGTCATTATGGTGGTAGGTATTTTTGAAGTTTCTTTAAAAATAAAAATTTGGGGGCCAAAATAAATTGCATAACTTCAGTGGGAAAATTAGGCTTAGTTTAATCTTCTACATATGTTAATCTAACAAGTTCTAGAATATCTGTCATGAGCAAAGTGGTATTTGAACAGAATTTTTTTAATGGAGATAAAACTTCCTTGGTCAAATTCTACGGTGACTGTGACATATATGTATTTAAGAACGGTTGATATAACTATGGATAGTAAAATTAAACTAAACTTTATTTTACATCCATTACTGTTTCCAGCCTAGTATTTTATTCAAGCCATATATTTTCCACTACCGGCTTGCTAGGCCTATAGTAGCTTCATATGCCTTATAATATAACTTGAGACTAGGACAGGCAGGTCCCTGCCCGTGAATTTATCAATGTGAAAGGGTAAATCCACATTTCACCAATGATCCATTTTATCATGCCAGGAATCGAACCAGAGACCCTTAGCCTAGTAGAAAGACACGCTACCGACTTAGCTAAGGTGTCGGATTAGAATAAATATAAAATTAATATTATATTTATTTTTTGCCCACCAAAACTACTAAAATTATATTGCGCTCTGTTCCTCATGACTTTAACGAAGCATATTTCTTCCAATATAATATATTACAACGTATATAAAATATTAACACTAAAGACATGTTACAAGTTGTACTGAACTATTTGTTTACGTAATTATATTGTAAGTAAATTGTAGATTGAACGAGTGTGTGTTTATATATGAAGAGTACAGGTTAAAAAAAGGAGGCAAGTCACTTTACATAAATTTTCTAGGAAGAATTTATATCCCAAATTCCATAAAAAACCCAGAAAATATTTTTTTTTATTTTATAAATTAATTAATTTAAAATTTTTAAATTAATGTTAATATGACAAAGACCGCTTCTAACCATAATCTCAAGTGGATTATAAAGGTACCATGATTGTCTAGCAGATTGCAGCACCAGCTCAATATGAGTTAAAATTGTAATTTCCCCTCTTTTCCCCTGTATCCTAGGTATACTTCGAAACTTAACCGTATTAGTATATTTCAAAAGATCTGTTGGACAATACCTAGTGTGAGGTAGAAACTTTGCGTGGCTGGAAGCTTTGAGACGTTAGTAGTCAGGTCCTAGCTCGAACCTTGGCTGAGGCAGATTTTAGTGTTACTGTGGAAAGAGATCATTCAATGTACGAACGATTCGTACCACGGATCCAGTCACTAACGGTGGACCCACGGTGGTTCGAGGTACAATATCCGTATTGTACTTGACCACAGCCCACATGGAGGTTGGGGTTTGAATCCCTACTCATGTACCCATGGTAGTATTCACGGAAATCCATCAACTAGTCACAAGTCTATTGTTTACATACTACTGTTTATCTATCAGCTCGCCACAGGTCTATTTCTTATATGTCATTGCTTATCTATTATCTCGCCACCAGTCTATTGTTTACATCCTATTTTTTTATCAACTAGACACATGTATATTGTTTACATACAATTGTTTATCTATTAACTCACCATCGGTTTATTGTTTACATCCTACTGTTTATCAACTTGCCAGCCAAATACTCATCGTCTCAGTCACGGGACTTCTGTACCCTATGGTAATGGCATCGACGCACGTCGAGTCGTGTCATCGTAAACATCTACTGCGATTATTGTGGAGCGAACTAACCTAAACTAGCATCTAAAACGGACCTATTAATAATAATAATAATAATAATATATAGCACCGCGTCTTACTACCCGTTCGGGTTATACGCTTAAGTACTAATTACGCTAATGGATTAGGAATTGGGAGGGTTGAATTTAGAGGAAGTGAACCCGCATTTGCGTGAAGGGAGAGTGGAAAACCATTTAGGAACCCCCCCCCCAGTTCACCCGACCGAGATTTGAACCTCGATCTCCCCGTCCTCGGCGGTCGAGCTCAACACGACTAGCGCGTTAGCCAACTACGCCACCGAGGCGGGTAAAACGGACCTATTAGAGTTTTAATATTATGTCTTCAACAATTATGTTGATGATTGTGGGAAATCTCCACATGAAATAGGGTCCATTAACTAAAAAGAATGTCTCTGTATGAGGTGTTAAGAGAAATGTATAATTATTAATAAATATTCTCATTTGTATTACTGCAATACCACTATTTTCCTGTATAAAAATATGGAGTGTAGCGAGTTTCTGGGAGTTATAATATGGCTGAATGAGGTCAGTATATAACATTGTGGTGAGTCAATAATTTCCGCTGTTCACGAATATTATTTCCCCACGTCTTATCTTCCCGATACGGGTACATTTCTTTTACAATGCTTTCGTTGTTCCAAGTTCTTAGCTTACGTCATAAATATTATTATGTAAAACGTAATACCAATATTACTAAGTAAATAAAAGGTACGACAAAATTGTACGTAATTTCTCATAATTTATGGTCTATTGAAATTATGACATTTTTCCATAAATCGGTGATCAGTAAACTACTCTTAAATAAATGTTCTAATTAAAAAACAATTTTATTAGATAATTTTAAAGACATTCTTCTGATATAAATTTTTAACCAAATTAGTTAAGTCGTTTTCAAAAAAGTAAAAAATTCTCCAAAATAAGTAATTATTAAAAAAAATCAATATAGAAAAACGAAAATAATTTTTATTTATCATGTAAAACGCTAAAGTAATTTTCGAAATACTTGAAATTTTCAAATATCAATCCTCAGTAAACTAATCATAATTTTTTTATGAAAAACCAGTTGTTTATTGTTTATAACACTACCCAGATATAGATTTTTTATCAAAAGTTTGATCCATCGAACCATTTAGGCTGTAGCCCCAGTAAGAGGCAGACAGCAAAAACATAGGGACAAGACAGAATTGAAAGATATACATTTTATAGCTGGGGACACATAAAACGTCAAAATACATTATTATATCGATTACAATACATTCTCTATATTAGACTCAAAGCGTCTGTATAGTATTTTGTTTATAAAAATTATCACCGTCGAACACATTATAATTTATTTATTTTACCACTACGTTTTACCACCTGTTCAGGTTATACTCATATGTACCAGCTACGCTAATGTTCTAGGTATGAGAAAGGTTGAATTTAAATAAAGTGTACACGCATTTGTGGGGCTAGAGATAGAGTGGAAAACCACTAGGAAAAAAACCACACTCAATATATCCAACCAAGATTTGAACACCAAACTTTCCGTCATTGGCAGTCTATTCTATTGCAAGAGTGACGCCTTAGACCATTCGTCCACTGAAGCGAGTGACACATTTTATAAATCGGTAGCTTGTGTTTACCTATTGAGGTAAGGGTTCCAGGTTCGATTGATTGATTGGTCTAAAAATGTATCATTGATTAAATGTGGGTTTCTCCTTTCACAGTGATGACTAAACGGCCGGGGGGCTGGGTGTTGTGTCTGCTCTAGATTTAAGCTAGTTTATAAGTCGGGTGCTAATATATTCAGTCCGTTCAGAAAATATACGTTAAAATTCTCAAATAAAATTAAAATTAAAAACAATTTTGGATCATATTCTTCGAAATTTTTCCTTACGATGAAGGAAATAAAACTTGCTCTATGGACAGACGTAAAAGAGTCGAACGTGACTATTACCCCGCATCGTTGGTCGCATGATCTATCACGTCACTCTCATGTTAGATTAGAATGCTGGCGACGCGGTTATCAGAGGTTCAAACCCGTGGTGGGTGTAATGAGGTTGCTTTTTTCCTAAATTATCTTTCCCTCTAACTCAAGTTAATTCCTTCTTAAAGTCTGCCTTTCTTATTTCTAATTAATTTAAGTAACTAAGGTAGGGACATAACAGATTCAAGAAAAGGTAATTGTGTTTGCAGTTTGTATAGCAAAACATTTTTTAAGACAAAATTAGTAAAATATTGCTCCAGTAGAAATATATATTTTAATTTTCATCACATGGTTATATCAACAGTTGTTGAATATCTGTTGTTGTGAAATTTAGTGACAACATTTTTTTCATTTAAAATGTTTCTCATCTAATGCTGCCATGAAATAAATAGCCAAAGTTATTATTTATGCTTTTAATGATGATTACTCCATCTAAATATCATATTCTGAAAATGACACCTGGACACGAGAATCGAAGCCAAAGGTGCCGGGTTCAATTCCCGTGTCCAGGTGTCTTTTTTTTTCAATTTTCAGAATAATGCTGCTATGTTCATGACAGATATTCAAGAACTGTTGATATCACCATGTGAAGAAAATTAAACTCTTATATTTCTATCGGAGAAATATTTTATATATGTTGGCCAAAAAATGTTTTGCTATAAAAACTACAAAAAAAACACTGCCCTTAACTAGCGTTCCTTAATTCATGCTTATAATCCAAACAGGTACTAGAATGGGGTGGAGGAAAAATAATACCATCTGCAGAATATTCCTACAAACTACGTTGTACAGTCCGACAACTCTTATCCTATTAACTAAGCACGATCCCAATAAATTAGTAAAACGGCGATTTAGACAAACCTAAGTCTTCCTTAACCCCCCCCCCTACATCCAGAATGAAACNCGTTTGTAGCTGGTGGTTTGAGAGGAGGGAAAGGGATCCGTTATAAATGATACAATTGGTCGTTACGAGGGAGGCCATTCATCTCCGGAGCAGATTGTGAGGGGGCCACGTCCTGCGGCGAGCAGCGGTAATCCGGTGTATTATCCGTGATGCCCTCTACCGGTGGGCTTAGTCCAATTACACGCTCTGTTTTAGAATACTCGTGTGCAACGCATTCGGGATTCTTAACAGCGGTCGCTTCAATGTTTTTGGTTATTAGGAAAAAATACGTTTAAATAAAAAAAAATACTTGGAAAGAGGAAAACATTTTTCTTTTTTTTTTTTAGAAAATGCAATGGGTGCGTGGGTGCGTGGGGTGAGGAGCAGATTTTCATATGAGGTTGTTTATTTGTAGAGGATGAACATTCTTATAAGTAACGTTTTAATACCTTTTTACTTTCTCTTGACCCATTGAATAATAATAATAATAATAATAATAATAATACATAGCACCACGTTTTACTAACCATTAAGGTTGTACGCTTAAGCGCTATTTACACTAGTGGGCTAGTAAATGGGAAGGTTGAATATAGAGGAAGTGAAACCGCATTTTCGTGGAGGGAGAGTGGAAAACTATTTAAGAAAAACCACCCAAAGTTCACCCAAGCGAAATTTTAACCTTGATATCCCCGTTCTCGGAAGTGTATCTCAACAAGAAACTAGTGCGTTAGCTAACTACGCCACCGAGGTGGGTTCGACCCCTTGAAGAGATAAGTATTGTGATCATTAAAAAATCAAACTTGAGGTTTTGATAAATGTAGACGTTTCATGACCCCCTTAATCCAAAAAAAAGTGGTTTTAGGCTGCTGTCTGTCTGTCTATCTGTCTGTATCTCCGACTAGAACAAACTATTTTACCGATTGGGCTAAGATTTGATATCTAAGGTTTTCGTTTGGTCCCCCCGATTGATTTTTGAAACTAGATATCTAACCCTAAAGCTAAGGGTAGCTAAATGAAGGCCAAAAAGAGATAAAATAGATTTATTCAAAATCCACTTTAACAATGTTTTTTTAAATCTTGTATCTAAGCATTCTTTAAAGCTACAAACAAAATGGCGGTGCTGGTTTTACCCATGAAAATGACATTAAGGGGAGATTAAATAAGCAAAAATTTCCAGATTTAATCAAATATCCGCAACTATTTGTGATACGAAATAACTTATCATTATTAAGTTGTATTACTGTTTAAATTAATCGTATTTTAATCTGGAATATATTTTTATAAAACAAATAGTTTCTGAGTTATAAACAACCATACATATTTTTATGGAATACTTAGAAATTAAGTTGATTGTTATGCTCTTTGGTGGACAGAGATGCCGCGCTTTTCTTATTGTTTCTGTAACATTGTATATTATTACACGTATTATATTTGTCAGAGTGTTTCTGCAACAGTGTATATTATTTCGTTTCACGAATTTTACTAATTGTTTTTATAAATGGCTATATTTTAAGATTAAAATGAAAGAAAATCTTTGCGGTGCATCGTACAAGTTATCAATTTTTAAATTTCGCTTTAAAATTAGAGTTAATATTAGAAAATTAATTTAGCGGAAGTTTACCAGCATCAGCGTGATAATATAATGGGAAAGCCACGTTTATGAAACACAAGAGTGGAAACAAACCCTAGTTAAGCCTGCCGCGTTTAAGGCCTGACAACTTAGATTGAGTAACCACCAGTGCGGTATTTTGTAACCCCTTCACTACACGCGCTTTTCTATCTTTGTTTTCTCTAGGGCATACATTTCAACTGCTTAAAAATATGATCACCTAGATTCTGGAGAATCAATAACATTAAGCTTGTCCTAGAGAAAGAATAATACTAGGTAAACGAAACTATTTTAGTACGATAAGAAAACTTCGCCGATGGCCATGTGGTCTAAATAGTTAAATTCACATCGCACGAAGTTTTTGTCGAGGGAGATTCCCTAGCTTGATTCCTTACCGGGTGTAATAGGCGGGGTGGTTATCCAAAACGTGATTTATTGCTGTTGTTTTCACTCTCCAAACTAATGCAGGTGCATTTACAATAAACCACAACCTTCAGGGCTGTTCAATAGACTCAACGGTTAATACCCTTGTGTTAAAATATCAACATTAAAAAGTGAAAATAGGACATTGAAATGACCCGTTTGTAGCGAAAGAGATTTTTTTATGATTAATTATGTCGGAATTTATTTAAAGGTAACACATAAAGGAATTCTATTTGATTAGAAACTTAGAATCATAACTAAATTGAAACTAACTATATATCCGATTTGAAATCGATTAGAATTAATGATTCAAGATTCATATTATATGTCCTGCTTCTTCTCCTGATTATTTTTTTTTAAAATTCATTGTTTGTTATTAAACATCTGAGCTATACACATTTTAATTACTCTAACAGGATAAAGACGAGGAATAAAATATTTAGAGGAAAAATACTAGCATTTGCGTGAAAAGAATGGTGAGATTTAGGAAATACCACTCTCATATATAAACGCACGGGATTCAAGCACTGACCTCAACGCCCTCAGAAAACATGATCATACGAGGTTGATGCTCTTAATAACGTGCCCAACGATTATATTAAATTATTTACTAAAAAAGCTATGAAATTTTTGTTACAAGCGAAGAATATAATAAATGATCTTGAACCAAACCTCCCCGTTGGGGGAATTAAAAGGGAAAACCATTTATTTTAAGAAAATAGATTATTTGTGATTCCACGGAAATGGATAGGTTTGCTGTCACAAAAATGGTTTATTGTCTGAGCTAACACAGGTCCTGTTTTATTTAGGCCGTTTGGCATTCCCTCTGTCTGTCCGTCTGTCCCGCTGTTGCTGCCAAATGCGTGGACCAATGATAGCAACATTTGGAAGGGACATTCTTTGAACCAAGGGCCGAACTACGCATTAATATATGTATGTTTTTAATTTTGACATATATTACGAGACTGACTTCTTAAACACCATTGAATGACGGTAAGACTGGGCGCACACCAAAAAAGCCACAGCAAAATGAAGCATAATAGTTTTTACTTTCTCTCTATCTTACAGGTAGAGAAAGTATGGTGATCGTCAAAAAAATCGAACTCTAGATTTTGATGAATTTTGACGTTTCATGACTTCCTGAATCCGAAAAAGTGGTTTTTGAATTTCCGTCTGTCTGTCTGTCTGTCTGTACCTCCAACTAGAGCCTAAACTATTTTACCGATTGAGCTGAAACTTGATATCTAGGGTTTTCATAGGGTTGCCCCGAGGGGTTTTTGGAATTGGATATCTACCCCTAAAATTAAGGGTAGTTTACTGAAGGGAAAAAAGAGAAAAAGTCGATTTTCTCAAAATCGGCTCTAACGATTTTGATTAAATTTCATTTATGAACATTAATAAATATTCCAAACAAAATGGCTACTCTCAATATTTCGGCAAAATGGCTTTAAGGGCTCCGGTCTGATGCGTAAATTAACATTTTTTATAATAGCTCCGAAACTATTTGAGATATGAAATTACTTAGCATTACAAATATGTATATATATTTATAATACAAATATTTTATTCGAAACATATTTTTATAAAATCAATAATTTTCAATCTATACGCAATTATATATATATTTTTAACTTTTTGGACATTAAAGCTTAAGTATTGCGATCGTAAAAAAAACTAACCTGAAATGTTGATGGATGTCGACGTCTCATGACCCCCCGAACCCTAAAAAATAGTCTTTGCAATGCCGTCTGTCTGTGTGTCTATAAAAACTTAAAATTAAGGGTAGTTTACTGAAGGGCGAAAAGAGAAAAATTTGGTTTTCTCAAAATCTGCTCAAACGATTTTGATTAAAATTCGTATCTAGGCGTTGATTAAGATTATAAATAAACTGGCTATTTTCATTTTCCTATGAAAATGATTTTTAGGGTACTTTACAGAAGCGTTAATTTCCGTATCTCCACAACTATTTGAGAAACTAAACAACTTATCATTGCAAAATTGTAGGACTATTAGAAATAAAAAACTTTTATTTGACATATATTTTTATAAAAGCAACAGTTTCTGAGATATTTGCAAATATATTAATACAATTTTGTGAGCTTTAGTTGTAAACATATACTACTTAAGTCTTAACGCAATAATTCTCCAATGCCATAGAGTAATTAAATATAAGTATCTAAAAAAGTATGTTATTTTTCCTTAAATCTCTTAGGAGAAATGTTTGCATAGCAATGATCTATCTCCATTTTAGACTCAATAGTCAATATTTACATTTTTTATTGGTCAAAATGTATAAATGAATAATTAAATATCAATGCGATGACTTGAAGATCTGCAACACCTTATAAAATGTTAAAACTTTAACCAGAATCGAGATTTTAATACGAAGTGTTGACCCTTGTGGAAGACATTAAACTGTTTGAAAAAATGTTCTTAGGTGGACAAAGATGCGCCTCTTTTATCATTGATTCTATATCATTGTATATTATTTTATGCGTATTCTTATGTGGAGTGGTGATGATACAATGTACATTATTCAGTTCAGAAATCTTACGAGTTTATAGAAAGAGAGAGAAAGTTTGTGCGGTGCGCCGTACCATTTATTTTTATTTATTTTGCCTCAAATTCATAAATTCGATAAATACAAATGGGATTGCCACACACCGGTTAGTCAAAATCAAAAGCGCTTTAAAGAAAATTTGTTGGCATCATTCAAAAAGCAAAATCACCGAAAAGTAAAACAAAGAGCAAGTAATCATGCCTGAAACTGAAACACGGAATATATGGTACAAGGGAGAATATTTCTGTCTGCTCATGCGTCAACCATCCCAACAATCTCGGTCACAGCGCGTGCACTCCCAGAATTGAAATAGATTGTTATGGAGCTAGACACTGATAAGCTAATCGTGTCAGTAGTGTAAGTTAGAATACCTCTATATGATCACACAGCGAAAGAGCATCGTAACACAGATGTGTTGGACACACTTTGGCAGGAAAGAGCAATTTAAATGGGTGTAACCCAACAACTTTCCTCAGGATGTTGTTCAGAATCCAACAACCACTGCCACATAACCTCAACAACGTCCCCGACATTGTACCGCTACTGGAACACTGCAGTCTCCATTCCCTCCAATGCTTTGTTTTGGTGTGCTTTTTTGGTGTGCTCCCAGCCTTATCATATACGACTATAATGTATTATTGAATATAGTATTAATTTATTTCTGTCCATCTAGGTCACCAAGGGAAAATATCAACCCCAAATCAAAGGATAAATTTATAGGAATTATTTCAACCTGAAATCTAAAGAGAAAGTTTAATATTGTAGTAATGGTAATAACATGTAGGGAATGAGGTTTTTCTTTATCATATAACTACTACTTTACTATTGAATATATCAGGACAAAAGTAAAACCCATTGACAATCCAAAACGTGTTTCCCGATTGAATAAGCCGATCAGAAATGACAGCAACAGGATCGTCACTCAGAATGGGAATGTAACCAAACACTTGCCGCTGTAGTTACATTGATAATGGACTAATCAGAATAATAATAGTTGTGTTCAACAGACGATACTCACCCTAACTCCTCTAATGGCATGTAATTGCTAGATTAAGTAGGCCTATTAATTTCACAAATATGAAAACTATAATCTTCTCTAGTTTCGCGGTTGTTTATGGTTCGAGAGAAATTCGATTGGCTCCATTAATATATTGCCTTGACAACCGACACCCTTCAGACAACTGATACAGGACAACTTAGGTAAAGACATAGCAGAACAGATAGCTTTATCTGATAGCTCGCACTCTTAATTGTTTGTTTTTTTTTGCATTGCGTCTTACTACCCGTTCGGGTTATACGCTAATGTAGTTATGATAACTGTTATATGTAATAAGAAGGTCATTTATAGGAAGTGTATCCGCATCACCCGACCGAGATTCGAACTTCAATCTCCGCATCACCCGACCGAGATTCGAACTTCAATCTCCCCATCATCGGCCAGTCTAGTCGACTGCAATAGTAGCGCATTAGACCGTGTGGCCACCGAAGCGGGCGCGATCTTAATTGATCCCTCATATGTAGCCGACAATTTCCGCAAATCCTTCACAGACTCTGCCTTAAAATCCAAGGGAAGAATGACCCTGGGTACGAGATGACTCCTGGATACCTCAGTGGTAAGAGTATTGGTGTACTAAACCAAGGATCCCGGGTTCGATTCCAGTGTCCAAGTATCATTTTTCACTTAAATAGAATATGATATTTAGATTATATATTCGTTAGTGAATTACTCGTAAATATAACAACCGTTTTTCATGAGGATTAAGAAATCAATCTCAAAATAAATGTAAAAAAACACGTCATTTGGCCTAAGTTCAAAGAATATCCCTGCCATATTTCATTTAAATTATTGGTCCCTACATTTGACAATATTCATGGAGCAAAAAAGACAGACGAAATTCCAAATCGTTTTGTATTTACATTTTTTTTTCTTTTACATGATTTTATAAACCAAATACAACTCAGTATTTAAATTGGAAGATTTTTTTTTAATGTCCGAATTTTTACTTTGAACATTTACTTACGTATTCATTAGCTAGACAAACAAATTTGTCGTCAAAATAAAATAACATGATTTATTTGTCTTTTAGGTAGTTTCACTTTAGGACTTGATAAATATACACATTATACTGCAATTAATAAATAGTTATGATTATATGCCTTTAACAAACATAATTAAAACACATATTATAAAATGAAACATGGAAATGGGAGTCAAACCTGGAACTTTTTAATAAACAAGTCAATGCACTACCACTAAACTAACCAAGCTCATCTGGGTACCAGTGTCATGGACAACTTATTTAACGAGTCTAAATAGCTCAATCAATGGAATGTCATGCCAAATATCCTAGGTACTGTTCTCATATGTTGGTCTCATTTATCCACATATGTTTTAATTATATATTAAAAATACATGGCAATGGTTGGCAAACTATCCATACCAACCGAACGGCCACCATCTTTTGTCGAAGAGCGTACAAACGTATGCAGCTGTAGGGTGGCATCTGGTCAGCCCAACCAACCCTCCTAGTCGTTAATATCAGTTTTATAGACCGAAACTGCTACTTTATCATTCAGGTAGCTCGTTATTTATCCTCACGGGGCTGAATTTGACCCCGTTCCAAACTTACTGATCCAGAGAGAATCTGGTAGCTCCAGCGATCGATCCCAGGACCTCTGGACCTGTAACCAAGCACTCTGACCACTAGAGCACATAAGTGGTCTATTATAATGAAGACTACCAAAACTACTTAGGACAATAAATTACGTTTGAAAAAGACGATGGTATTTAAAGTAATTTTATACACCGCGTATTACTACCGGTTCAGGTTATACGCATGTATTATAATTACTCTAATGAGGAAGGAAGAATTTTAGGTGTAATCTAACCGCAATTCTATGGAAGTAGAGGGGGAAACAACTTAGGCAAAACCACCCTTGGTAGACCCAAACCGAGATTCGAACCCCGATCTTCCCCGTCATCAGCACGCCAGTCTAACACGAAAGTGAAATCTTAAACCCCTACTTTATCCTCATTATATGTTAGGCATACTACCCCCTCGACTCACGTTTGCATTATTTGTCCCGGTCTAGTCCCAGTAATTGAGAGTAAATACGTACCGTCATATTAGAGGTGCGTTGTGACGTCACGTCAATGTAGTTAACATTCACACCGCAACATAGAGAGAGATATAATATTCAGAATGACTACGACATAGATATACAAAATATGAAGAGCTGTGGTGTGATGTCCTTGTTCGAATGTTGGGTTTGGAAAATTAGATTTGACTTGGAGGGAAGAAATAATTGTCGTGTGATGTGTTTTGAGACAGTAATCCGTAGTTAAGGTTTCATTAGAAACACCAATAATAATACAGTAGGATCTAGTTAATTCAACATTGGTTAGTTTGAAAAATTTGATAGTTCAAATCCACCATGATTCCCCACGAAATTCGCTCTTTAAATCTATGGTAAAAAAATATCTTTTAGCTAGAATTTTAAAAGGAAATTGTTGGATAATTCGAAGCCTATATACTTTAGATAATTTTTGAGTTGTAACTTATTTCAAACCTAACTTAACGATCTTTATTAAATCACCCCATATGCCAAGAATGTCAAATGATGTTTTCTAGAATGGGGGATGCGCGGACTCGGCTTTCAATTGTTTCTGTGTGACAATGCAATCATGTTTCACCCAGAGTGTTGCGTGACCTCAAATATTTTAACGCCGCGATCTTTATATGTTAATTTTTTCAGGTTTTTTATTTCGTGTTTAATTATTTTTTGTATATATTGTGTATGTGTGTTTTATATAGCATGAATAAGATGTTTTTGGTTATATAAAGTAGATTTTGAGGTTATTCACTTATTGTGTACCCGCTGTGTGAATACAAAAATGGTTGGTTCGAATTTTGTATATTTAAATTTTTTTTACATATCCTTTAAGCTTCAAATTTAAAAAAAATGCTACTGTAATTAGTATTAATGATTTAGCCCACCTTTGTGGTATAGTGATAAAATATCCTAATTACAGATCCAAAGGTCCCAGGCTTGATCACCAGAGCTTCCAAAATTTATCTGTGAAACAAAAAGGGTCTGGAACGGGATCAAACTCAGTCTCGTGAGGACAAATGAGAAGCTATTTGAATAAATAGATAGCGTTTCCAGTCCAGAAAACTGAGATTAATGGCCTGGGGGCTCGTGGTGCTGAACATGTGACACCATCTATCCTCAAATGTTGGCACTATCATCGATAATGGCGGCGGCCGCTCGGTTGCTATGGCTCACTTGTAGGGATCACACCATGGAGAGTAATAGGGGAAAACATATAAATACATATTCAATCATTTACAAGATATTCTTGGAGTAAAAATTTTAAAAAACGTTAATTTCCCTAACCAGTTTTCCTATCCGATAGCTACAATTATAATAAATCAACGTATTTCACCGATTATTTCAGCTCTACACGTATTTATGCATGATTGGACCAACCGCTATTAATCTTAAGAGCTGTTTCAGTGCAAATTTTGATACATTTAACAAAAATTATTATTTGAAAGTTAGGAAAATTGAATACACAGAAATGTTTAAAATAGTGATAGATATAAGTCAAATTTATTTAAGAAGAAAAAACCAAACTTCAATTTTGAAAAAAAAAATATTGGAGACTTGAGTTTTCCAATTAAATTATTTATTTATCACTGTAATTTTTTTAAACCGGCACTATGGATTTCCACATGATAAAATAGAGAGTATAATTTGATATTAAGTTTGTCTAAAATGTTTTTTTTATTTAGTCATCACTCCGTTTGGGTTATACACATTACACACATCTACTGATTATTTTAATATGATAAGAATGAGGAAGGCAGCGCTTAGAGGAAGTGTACCTGCAATTGCATAAAGAGAGATAGTGGAAAACCATTCAGGGGGAAAAAACTTCAGTACACCTGACCTTTATTCTAGCCACGATAGGCAGTCTGGTCTATTTCAAGAGTGACGCCTTAAACCATACGGCCACTGAAGCGGGTAGCTAATTTTTAATTATATTAAATGTCAAAAATGATGCTTGCTTACTGAAATGTGTCCCTGAAGATACGATATAGTAAGGGGTTTGGAGGTTATTTAATACATTTAATGATATTAAGGGCTGGGACTTTAAATAGGGGTTGAAACCACCAAACGTTGGAGTCGTTCCGTCCATGAGAGGGGCGGGCGGAGGCCACCAAAGTAATTATTTCAGACGTCACACCCTACCGGGCCGAAAGTGGTCAGAGACCTCTCTCATTGTTATGAAAATGGTCGACCGGAGATATGGTTCGGTAGGGAATAGATGGGAAAGGGGTGGGGGTAGGGGGTGAATTTACCGCAGTGGTTTGGATGTGTTTTCGGAGCGAATTGGGAACCATTTAAATACATTAGCTAATAGTACCCCCATGTGCGTGTTCAGAAAAAAAAAAAAGTTACCAAACCGCAGGAACCACGAACACAAAAAACCTTTTGAGGAAATATAAACATATCTCTCTCAAGCACTTACAATGTAACTGCACCATGAGGTTTTGTATGATTATAATATTATATCTATACATACGATATAGTCCGAATGTTTATTGAACTTCCTGTTTCTATATCGTAATGACCTGCTTCGGTGACACATGGCTTAAAGCAAGGGTTTTCAACCCAAAGCTCGCTGGCTCATAAAATATATAAAATAATCTCAAGAGAAAAAAATTGACAAATACAGCTATATATTTTACATAGTCAACTAATAAAATAAATAAATATTTAAGTTATTTCATAAAGGATTTTTGGTTTTACGTTTATACACAAATGTACATTTAGCTGGAAAATGACAACTCTAGTAGACAACATATCCTGAAAATTTATATCTGGACACGAGAATTGAACCCGGGACCTTTGGCTTAGTACGCCATTGCTTAGCCACTGAACTATCCAGGAATAGTCCCGTGCTCAGGGTCATTCTTCACTTACGTTTTAAGGCAGAGGCTATGATTTGTAGCCAACGATTTCCGCACGTCCATCATAGACTCTGTCTTAAAATATGTGTGAAGAATTACCCTGGGCACGGGACTATTCCTGGATAGCTCAGTGGCTAAGCATTGGCTTACTAAGCCAAAGGTCCCGGGTTCAATTCTCGTGTCCAGGTGTCATTTTTAAATTTTCAGAATATTATATCTAGATGGAGAGTTCCTCACTAAAAAGCATTAATAATAGCTTCGGCTATTTGATTCTAGTAGACCAGATAAATCGTGCTACCTTCTGCTACGAACAATATAAAAGTAAAAAAATAAACACTAAGAACATACTTCACAAGAAATACGAAACTTCACCTGCCGGAAACAGGCCTAAGCCCTAGTGTGAGTATAAGTGAATAGGAATAATATAATAGGAATATTTTAATATGTGTTCAATCCTAATACTGTCGGTCAGTATTGGGGCCCAACCAACAATAGATAGAAACTTTGAACATTGGACATAAAAAGGTTGAAGACCCCTGGTTTGAAGAGTTACTCTTACAACAGACTGCACTGCCGATGATGGGGAGTTTGGGGGTGTAAATAATAATAATATTTAGCACCGCGTCTTACTACCCGTTCGGGTTATACGCCTAAGTACTAATTACGCTAATGGATTAGGAATGGGTAAGGTTTAATTTAAAGGAAGTGAACCCGCATTTGCGTGGAGGGAGAGTGGAAAACCATTTAGGAAAAACCACCCCCAGTTCACCCGACCGAGATTCGAACCTCGATCTCCCCGTCCTCAGCGGTAGAGCTCAACACGACTGGCGCGTTAGCCAACTACGCCACCGAGGCGGGTGGGGGTGTAAATCCCGTTGAGGTGAGTTGAGGGTGGATTTTTAACTAAATAGTTTACCACTCTTTCACTCAACGGAATTACGAGATCACTTCTTTCAAATTAAGACCTACCTCATCCCTAACACATTAGCGTAACTATCTTAGATGTATACTACCCGAATGGGTATTAGGTAAAGACAAGGTAAAAAAAAGGGGAGAAAAAGGGATTCGATTGATTATCAATTATTATTTTATGCTCCTGTATGAAAATTCTAGTTTTAAAAATGTAAAAAATTTGAATCTACAATCCGATTTAGATTGTTGGGGACGTTTTTTGACACTTAATAAAATTATTATTATTATTATTATTATTAACACCGCGTCTTACTACCCTTTCGGGTTGTACGCACTTACGCTAATGTGTATTGGTAAGGTGATTGTGAGATGAAATGGAGGACCTACAGTTTAACGTGGAATCCGAACCACGGTGGAGGCCTGGCGTTCCACACATTCACAAGTTGTGAATAATATACGTTTTGTCAGAGGTGAAGGAAGGGTTTGGCAATCAGATAAATCTGTGCCGGGACCAAGGATTGAACCTCGGACCCCCAGCATAAAAGTACAACACCTTACCTCCCTAGACCACCAGGTCCCCCTTAATAAATTTATTAGAACATTATTGTCATCACATACATCAAGCCATGTGATCTGAAACTATCACTAGTGATATACATTATTATCACCTATAAAATAAAAATAATAGTTTTGAAATAATATCACTGTTAGCCACCCTCCCAGTCTAATATAACAGCGCTTTCCAAGCCTTTTAGAATTGCGGACCAATTTTTAGAACCAATTTCGTGTCAAGCTTTAGAGGGCACGAGAGAGAAAAATGGGTGAGGCATAAGTATCTTTTAACTATTATTTTAAATATGTCTTTATTATTAATTTATTATTGAATTGAATTTTTCGTTTTTTCACCTTCTAATATTGTTCTTAATTTTCAATTTATAAATAAATTAAATATTTCCAAATTTAAAAAAAAAGTACAAATAACAACTTTCAACCCGCCAGTGGATCGCATCTCAGAGTTTGAGAGCCATTGTTCTAGATCAAATTAGAAAGCTATAATCATGTTTAAGAAAGGTATTTTTGCTTGAAAATTTAATAAAAAGTAATGAAACTCACTTCGGTGGCCGCATGGTCTGACGCGCTACTCTCGCAGTATACTAGACTGCCGATGATGGGGGAGATCGATGTTCGAATCTTGGTCGAGTGTACTCAGGGTGGTTTTTGACAAAACGGTTTCATACTCTCCATCCACACAAATCAGGGTACACTTCCTATAAATATAACCTTACTCATCCCTAATACCACTAGTACATAAGCGTACAACCCAAACGGGTAGAAAGACGAGGCGCTAAAAAAAAATGTAGAGGTAAAATTAGTGCCAGTTTACAGTTTGGCAGCTTGACTGTCTCTCGCACCACTCGACCACAATTCAAGCTGCAGACATTACTAATTCGTGAAGTTCGGTGTCTTTATGTTGTATAACTAAAACATAAGGTGGTGATTTAAGTTTCAAAGTACAGCAAAATATTTCTTGCTGGTTTTTGTAAGTCCCTTAATGTTATGTTTACGTAACTTTAACCTTTTCTTTTCTATCCTTATCTCTTGGCCACGTTGTCCAAGACGCCAGGCTCACAATAGATTGTATTATGAGTAATGGAAAGTTGGGGTTCGAATATATATATATATATATATCAGAAAGTGCATGGTAAATATCTAATATATATATATCAGAAAGTGCATGGTAAATATCTTATATATATATATACGTGATGAATTTACCATGCATAGTAATATTATAATTATATATATATATATAATATACATGAGTTATTTATCGTGCATACTAATATATAATATACATGAGGTATTTACCATGCACTTTCTGAACTGATGCATTATATTATCAGATGAGAATTTATATCAGCGGGAGCGAGAAGGATTACCAATTTTTTCCGGGAAAGATATTTATCCATAACTTCCAGGGCTCATTTTCATGCCATAATCGACATGATACCGACGGATTTATTCCCTATCCATAGGAAGTTGAGCTACGAATTTTTATCGCTTATGAAAAATCCGTTGACCCTATCTGGGTTTGAACCCACGAACATCAGGACCCGAAGGGAGTACTTTATTCCTAGTCTACCAAGGTCGACACGAATATTATAATACTTAATTTGACACACACGTCTTATAGAGTTTCGATTATGTTATTCTTATCAAGAGTAAACCTGTTCTATTTATTTCATTGAACTATTAAACATTCCCCCCCTCCTTACGTTTAAATGAATAAAACTCCCAATTCAAATTTTACAACTCTATATTTAATCCATTCCTATGTTTGTGTTGAACATAAAGCCAAGATTTACGATGCGTTGTCCTGTTTTACGACGGGCATTCCTTAGAAGCACCTGTGATTATATGCCAAGGATGTGAATGTGTGTGTGTGATTTTAAGGTGCACTTTGTAGGCATGGTCCTTGCTTCAAAACCTTATGCTGCGATCGTGGACATGTCATTTATACATCACAGCTGGAAGATATAAGCATACATATTTAAATTATGAACAAAAATATCAAATATATTAAATAGCCAAGCTATTATATTTGTTGGTTAAGGTTATAGCCGCATCTAAATATCATATTCTGTACATTGAAAAATGATACTATGCCAAGGTAATCGAACTCAGGTCCTTTGACTTAGTACGCCAATGCTTTCCAGGTGTCATCTTTCAATTTATAAAATCGGACATTTAGACGTGGCTATAGCTGTATTCAACAAATATAATAGCTTGGCTATTTAATTCATCATGATAAGCTCATTCGTACATATTTAATTGTACTATTGGTTGCATATTGCCCTCCTGAGTCAAAGGTGGCTGCGTTATCTGATATTTTGTGATCTTGATCGATATATCATATGCAGCTGACAATTTCCGCACGTCCATGACAAACTCTGCTTTAAAATATGATTAAAGAATTACCCCGGGCAAGGGACAACTCCCCAATAGCTCAGTGGTTAGAGCATTGGCATACTAATCCAAAGGCCGTGGGTTTGATTCCCGTGTTCACGTGTTATTCTTCAATCTACAGAATACAATGTAATATAACTAAATAAGTTTCAATCAATTGTGTTGGAATGAATTCCTTTATTGATTAAATATTATTAAACAACGAATTGCTTCTTTTTTTTAAGTAGCGTTAATACATTATTAGGTAAGTCCACTGGACTGCTTACTCTGAATTAGTTGGACAGGTATCGATACCTGCTATCAACTTGAAGATTATTTAATTTTCTGTTCACTATTTTATTTTTTTTACTTTCTCGCTCTCTTACAGGTAGAGAAAGTATTGTGATCGTAAAAAAAAATCGAACTCAAGATTTTGATGAATCTCGACGTTTCATGATCCCCCGAATCCGAAAAAGATATTTTTGAATTACCGTCTGTCTGTCTGTGTGTACCTCCAACTAGAGACTAAACTATTTTACTGATTTGGCTAAAACTTGATAACTATGGTTTTCATAGGGTTGCCCTGAGGAGTTTTTGGAATTGGATATACAACCCTAAAATTAAGGGTAGTTTACTGAAGGGCAAAAAGAGATAAAGTCAATTTTCTCAAAATAGGCTCAAACGATTTTGATTAAATTTCATTTCTAAACATTTATAGATATTCCAAACAAAATAGATACTCTCAATATTTCGGCAAAATGAATTTAAGGGCTCCGGTCTGATGCTGAATTTTTTTCTCTTTTCGCCTTTTAATAAAATACTCTTAATTTTAAGTTTAAACATACACAGAGACAGACGTATTGCAAAGACCACTTTTTACGGTTAGGGGGGTCATGAGACATCGACATCCATCAATCAACATTTTAGGTTAGATTTTTTTTTACGCTCGCAATATTTTACCTTTTGTGTTCGAAAACATAGCAAATATTGGCGCAGTTCCTTTGACTTCACCTTCCTCGTCTCTTCCTCGTATATTTAATGATATAGGTGTTTTATAGCAATTAAAGGGATTAGAGATCAATAATATAAACAACACATATTTGTATAGCATTATAATGTAAGGCTAACCCAGTGTTTTCTACAGCATGTTATAAATGCATATAATTTTTTCAGAGATTATTTTTAATAGCATTCTGATTGCGTATTTAAGACTTAATTAATTAACGCCAACATTGTTTTATGGATATGAATCGTAGGTTTTTCAGGAGAAATATAATAGCAAGATGAATGCGGTTGGAATGAGATATCTAAGAAATGTATGTGGAAAAACTCGTATGGACAGATTCAGTAATGAATGAATAATGGAGTGTGATATGAAAGGGAATCCTATAGGAAATAGGTGATAGAGGCGTCTTAAGTTGGTTTGGGATTGTTGAGAGGATGAGGGTTGATCGAGTCACGAAGCAAATATATGTAGGTAGAGTGTGTGGATATAAAGGAAGGGGTGGTATATGTAAGACATGACTAAATGTTGCAGACGAATTTGTGAAAAAGAGAAACACTAAGTGTTTTAAGAATAAAAGAACATGCATGACACGGTATGGATGTATGCAAGGATAGGGAATTGTGGAGAGAGTTAGTGAGTACGGGATTAAGTACGGAGAAGTTGTTGTTGAAGTTGAAGTTGAGCTATATGCACAGTTTCTTGCAGACCCTGCAAGGTAGCGCCGTGGTTAGGTATGTATAAGTATGATTTTGGTAGGAAGAACAGTAGAAGTTAGTTACTAAAGTTACTAAAACAATTTTAAAATATTCATACTTCAGGTCACGTGATCTGCGTGTATTCCTTTTGATAGATATTATCAATGACCTATCAAAACATCAGTAGTAACCTGTTATCAATATTGGTCACAAAGAAATATGTTTGAATTTTCTCTATTGTTCTTTCAACCAACATCAGGGTATATGTATTAATTAAGAAAAAGATTTAAGTCCCAAATTATGCAATCGCTTAATATGAGTAACTAAATACTATTTAATTTATGCCTTTTTATTTAAATTTCTACACGATGTTTAGTTTTGTGTGTCCGAGTATTCATTTTTCTGTGTATATAGTCATATTTAAGGCATCCTAGAGATTACCTCGTTCTACATTAGCAGGCTTTGCGTGTGTAAAACAAGCTTCTAAGACGCGTGATTTGACCTACTACGCGCTAATCACGCCTTTATTTAATCGCTAATTCTTGTTAAAGCACTAATTATAAAAAATCTAAGAGCTTCTAATAAAGACAAAAAGAGAATTTGCTGAAGAAATGTCTCCGATTTCAAAAGTGAAATCTTCTTTAAAATTGAATATAACATTCTTTCTTTAAATATAATAATTATTAACTGATCCTATTTTAAAAGCTACATATAAGAATTCAGTAAAAAGTAATATTTTATTTTGTCTCTGCTGTTAAAAAAAATCTTAACTTGAGTCAATCAGTGTCCTATTTATTAATTTATATTCCAATGGGTAGATTTTTTTTTACGTTTTACTGAATGCATGATAAAATTATTAGCTGGAACTGGATTTTAAGAATATTACAGTAAAATGCGTATTTTTAATACATATTTTTTAAAAGGTTTCAGCATTTTTCATTTTGTCTTTATTAAAAGATAGTTGTATTTCATACAATTTCACATTCTAATAAATCTACTCTATAGTAAAAAACTATACTAGCTCAATTTCATATAATTATATTTACATAAAGTTAAGATTAATTAGTTACAATTTGTTAGGGTATGAGCCAAATGCAACTAGGTACAAGATACAATAACTTAATTAAATAGAATGTAAAATTGGCGACAGTAGAAGGAGCTTGAGACATAATAAACAATCTGGTTTTATTGATTATGGTAGAGAAATGTTTGAACTGGAATAGAAGCATCGCATTCTAAATTTAAATAAACAAAATGCGTTATATAGATGAGTATTAGATTGTTCTTTGACAAAGCAAAATATATATGTTTTAATTTAAATAATTAAGTTGTGTAGCTAACTAAAGTTTGTAGACCAACTTTGAAATTTGTTACCGGACATATTATTTAAACATAGCTAACATTAAAAAAATAGTAAATATTTATCACTTACTTTACACAAATTAAAAAACAAAGATAATGTATACTATAAATTAAAGCTAAATGTAAGTTCCTTAAACTTGTTTTTTTACATTTCACGTTGGAAATTAGTTGAATACTTTACAGCCTAGTAAAACTATAACTTTAACTTAACTCATTAAAGTTGTATGTGAATGATTTCACTAAAGTTGCGTAAAAAGTTTTTAGACGGTTAAAAATCTACCCAAAATGCCACTTATTTTAGTCTTATACAAAGCAAAAGTATTAAAAATATACTTGAAATACATTATATTTTGTATTAGTTTTGAAAATGTGTCCCAATGTATTCTATATTTAAGAAATCACATTTTTTTTAAACTAAGACTTTGATCAAAATACGATCAGTTCAGTTTGATAGATGGATAATTAATTTTACTAAATGATTTAAATTTGGACTTTACGTAAGTAATGTTCACATTTTGGTAGAAATCGTCATAATATATTTTGACACAAAACAATAAAAAAAATCTAAATTTTATTTTTAAATATTATTATTATCATTATTATTAGCACCGCGTCTTACTACCCGTTTGGGTAATACGCACTTACGCTAATGTGCAATGGTAGGGTGATTGTGAGATGAAATGAAGGACCTACAGTTTAATGTGGAATCCGAACCACGGTGGAGGCCTGGCATTTATTTTTAAATAGCAACAATGATTAACATAATATATATTTTTAACTAAAAAAAATATAGTGAAAAACATATTTTGAAAGCTAGAAGCTATTTTCCTACGATGGCCAGAGAAATTGCCTCAAAAAAATGTTTGAATAGTACATTTTCATAGTAAAGCTTTAAATTAATGTAAATTTCTATCACCCTTTAATTATTTTTTTTTTAGAATTAAATTATTTTGAACTAAAAAATATATACTTTTTTAATTGAAACTGATAGTATAAATGTTTTAAAATAATTTAAAAGTAATATATTTAAAGCATGTATGTACATATCTCGCTAAAATATTGCTTTCTCATCTGTCAAAGAACAAACCAATAGGGGAAAAAACAAATTAATGTCCCAATCCATAGCGATAGAAAGAGGTGCATGGTAGAAGAATAAACGGCGATGTAAACATTGGAGAAGAACAGAGAAAGAGAGAGAGAATTTCTGTGCTGTGATTAGCCTACTCACTGTTCTTCTTGTAGAGGAGAATCTCGAACTGATCAGGGATCTGATTCTCTAGGCACTCGTCGATGCGAGCTATCGTTTCTTTATCAGTCAGTTCGCCGTACATGAAGGTACAGCGACAGGATTTCTGCATGACCTGTAACAAGAGAACAGAACAGAAAGTGGACTAAAGCTTGATTCACACGTTCGCTGAAGATAGAAAGCAGGATATGCTTGAGTAGTGCAACAATTCACATGTTGTATGTTGACCGATGATGCATTGCAATGCCAACTTAAAACATTGGATTATCAACATTATTTTCTAGGGGATGAACATATATTTTAAATCATTCTCCTGATGGATGTTTTCAAATTATAACGCTGTGTCGTGAAATAATCCAATACGTTAGTAAACATGTTTTACATTAACGGGTTATTTCAAATCTCCTCACAACGGCCAACGAAGCTGTCTACTTGGCTCTGGCTGCAGAGCGCATGCGCACTGATTTGAAATGGTTGAGTTTTGAGATTTGATTGGCTCTCTTGTTCCGAACATCTCTGGCGGAGCGGACAAAGTCGAGATGAGTTGAATTTTAGCGTGACAGCTCACGCCGATGAGGCGGAAACTTTGTGATTGGCCTAGAGCTCGTCACGTGACCCCGTTTCTGTTCTGCGCTTGTTTTTCGGTGGACGTGTGAATCCAATCCAGAGTAAACCTATTAGATAATTCATTCACGACCATGTATCGAGGAACAACACTTTCCTCCCCGAATTATGGCCTGAGGATTATCTAGAACTACGTCGAAACTAGTCGTCTAATGGTGGCTGCTCGCTGCAGCAACATCATTGGACGAAAGGGAATTACTGCAATGAACCATCAACTTTAAAACTCTAGCTTTTTTTTACTATTATTAAATAATTTCAACTTTCATTTTGCGAAACCTTTTCAATAAATAGTTTTCCTTAATTTCTATTTCAATTAAATTACTAATTAAATATACATCATGATCAGTTTAAATTTGTTAAAATATAAAAGTTAATAATATAATAATTTATAAAAATTATATGTATTATTATCTATTTTACCATTGATTCATGAATCTGATAATCTGAAATGTAATATGTCCTAATTTTTAATATGTTTTTTATTACAAAGGTTTTTATAGTGTGTTTTGACTGTCATTCTTTATGATATGAATAATTAATAACTGATAGTTCATGTATATTTAAAAACTTATTTAACGTTTAATACAACTCTATTTGATAACTTTTATAATTTTATATTCTTCGTAGTACATTGATTGATTCACAAATTAATATGATCTCTCCTTAATAAACTTAAATATTTGTTCCAAAAATTTACTATATCTGCATTTGCTGACGGATTTAATGTTTGTGTGTGTGTGTGTGTGTGTGTGTGTGTGTGT
>CABFWO010000340.1:321386-331414 GCA_902155825.1 Timema genevievae
TGTGTGTGTGTGTGTGTGTGTGTGTGTGTGTGTGTGTGTGTGTGTGTGTGTGTATGTGTGTGTGTATGTTTAGCTGGTAAACGAGGCTATTCATCAAGCCAGCTTAGAGCTATACTAGGATTTTGGTACAAAGGACCTTTTAGCACCGCATCTTACTACCGTTTTGGGTTTTACGTCTGTGTTCTAACAACGCTAATCTGTTAGAGATCTGGAAGGTTGAATTTAGATAAAGGGTACCCACCTTTGAGTGGAGGGAAAGTGTAAAAACCATTTAGTATAAACCACCCTCAGTACAACCGACTGGGATCGAACTCTGATCTCCCCGTCTCGGCTGTCTAGCCTATTGCGAGAATAGCGTGGCTGAAACCATATGACCACAGAGGCGGATCTTTAATGCCCTTTATATTATGGTTAAGAGAGGTAATATTCAAATTAATTAAAAAAAGGATTTTCTGGGCTCCTTAGGGGTGAGAGATATTAAAGTTGTCATTGAAAAGGTTTGTAGTATGAATTTCCCCCTATTTCCCCTGTACCTTTCAATTTGTCTCGTTTATATTAACAAATTTTGGACTAGATTTGTAAACGTTCGAATAGAAATATTTATTTCTGTTCTGCCTCTGGTAGGCCTACAATAAATAGGAGTTATTTAACTTTCAAGAATATAATAAAATATATTTGTACTCAATGTGCTAAAAATTCAAAGATGTTTGGGAAATGTATGTCAATAAAAATACTATTGAAATGCCAGGAAAGCTGTAACAATATATATATATTTTTTTAATAATCCAACAACGATTAAAATTTTCTCTATAAAATAAAGTTGTGATAAGGCGTTTAAAAACACTGGTGTGAGTAAAAACTTCCATTTGTAATTCACGCACGTCCCCCTTTCCCTTTTTTTGTGTGTGTTTGTTCCACAGCCTCATTAGTCACTACCCCCAAAGCTATTAGTGCCTGAAACCTCGACGTTACAGAGGATTTCACACCACCCGTTTACTGCCTACTAATTAGTCTTCCACTAGATGTTCCAATCTGGAGAACGAACACTAGCCCCCAGGGGGTTCATAATGGCTGAGAACACTAGCACTTACCAAATAGTAATCATATCACTTCCGATTGCACTTAACAGATACACATATCTATATACGAGTACTTCAGCCTAAAGATAAACTTGATAAGCTCTGACCCATTATTTATATAAATATATATATACATATTTTAGCACCGTGTCTTACTACCCGTTTGGGTTACACGCTTATGTACTAATTACGCCAATGGTTTTGGGGATTAGAAAGGTTATTTTTAGAGGAAAAGTACCCGCATTTTCGTGGAGGGAGAGTGGAAAACATTTTTTTAAATCACCCTTAGTACATCCGACCGAGATTCGAACCTTAATCTCCCCTTCATCAACAGTCTAGTCTACCGTGAAATCTACGCTTTAGACCATGCGGCCACCGAAGTGGGGTGTATAATATATTTCTCTTAGTTGAAATACCTGACCGTGCTACACGTATTTAATTGCACTAATGGGGTGGAGGGTAGAATTTAAAGAATATGTATACGAATTTGTGTGGAGGGAGGGTGGGAAAATTGTTGATGACAACTCACCCCCGGTATACCTAGACGAGATTTATACCCCAGTCAACGACAAATCAGACAAGATGATATTGACATTTTAGGATGACACTCGCTAAAAAAATTCAAAGGAAACGGTTTCAGGGATGGATTATTTCCTCGCAAACATTCAACTACCTGGAAGGGGAATGTAAAAAGACCTTATGTTGAAGAAGAAGGTTTGAACATCTACAGCTCAACTAGTTGGGGATAGAATTCCGTTCTCTC
This sequence comes from Timema genevievae, assembly GCA_902155825.1. Classification (NCBI taxonomy): domain Eukaryota; kingdom Metazoa; phylum Arthropoda; class Insecta; order Phasmatodea; family Timematidae; genus Timema; species Timema genevievae. Next base: position 323,229 of record CABFWO010000340.1, read on the forward strand.
TGACCAGAATCCAACATGTTATAGAACGCCTGACTAAATTTTAGAATTAAAACATTTATAAATTAGAACCTCTAACACTATGGTTATTTAAGACTCAATTTAATTGCAGGGATAGAAGAATGTGCCAGCATTTGTCTGAATACGAAGGGAACACCATATTAGGAAAGTAGCCTTAACCCCCCCCCTCCACCCTCCTTTCCATCACTGGCTGAATTCAATTCAAGACCTCAAGTTCAATACGAGTCTAAGCTTGGAGATTTGGAGGAAAACTTCTTAAAATGAAATCACCCGAGGACGGAAATAAAATCACATACGAAAAACTATCTTCCAAATGCACCCGGCTGATATTTGTTATTTGTTCCTCGACCTTGATGTTAGCCGGGCAACAAACCTGATTTCTTAGATCGTGTGCCCACCCGTGTGGGCCATAAACAACATTAATATTCATTAATAGCTGTTCATTAGATTAGAACATTGGTGAGCTATGCGTCCTTCTCACCTCAAGGATAACTCCTCACTTAGGTAGTTAGTTCAAAACAGACGTCGCAGCGTGGTGCTGTTTTTATGTATACTTCCTAGACTGATCCCAATTTAAATGATGTGAAATAAAGGAAGTATAGAACTAGAATTGAATACGTTATTTCTGGTTGGAGGCTATCCATAAACCCCGTAACGTTGTTGGAGGAGGGGTCAGTGGAGGTTAACTTATAATGTCTACATGGTGTTACACGAGCGGAGCTTGGGTACATCACAATGTTACGTAACACAGATCTTATATTTAAATTTTAATGTTGAAAAAAATAATATTATTGTTTATGTTTTCAGCGTCTGTAAACAAGCGAAGTTTTGGTTGCGCCCTGGGGAAAAATAGCCATGTGCGTGCGTTAGTGCCCACTTTATATTAAAAAATGTGTTATGCTATTTACTTACGAAAACGTTTAATTTTGGTTTTATTCCCTCCCTACCCCTCCCAGCAGAATAGATTTATCAGATCATTGACTAACCTAACCTAGCCTAACATATCCTAACCTAACCTTGCCTAACCTAACCTTACCTAACCTAACCTTACCAAACCTTACCTAACCTAACCTTACCTAGCCTAACCTTACCTAACCTAACCTTACCTAACCTAACCTTACCTAACCTAATCTTACCTAACTTAACCTTACCTAACCTAACCTAGCCTACTAACATTCCTTCATACTAGTAGTTCTGAAACAGGACCGATCAAAAATTAAACGTCATAAACGTCCTCTTGATTACTTCCAGTTGCTATAATCAAGGCTTTGAATCACCGACGGCCCGAGCACTTACTGTTTATTAAGGTGGCCGCAAACGACTAAGATTTTTCAAAAGGCGCTACCAACACGCCACCAGTAAACATTATTATGGATAACATCAGATTCTGAGTAGTGTTAAATCTGAATCTCTCTTTTAGTGTCACAATTGCTTCATTATGAAATAACGATATTCACTCTTAGTGTGAAAAGCTATGTAACAGTTGTTGGGGTGGGGGAGGGGTCAGGCTAAATGTCCACTTGGTGTTACATGGTGGTTGGTGAGGGTGGTGGGTTGTAGAAACAACTGTAAGAAAAGTTTTAACGTGGATAATGGATGACTCCTTGAGGCGCAAGTTTGTATCTAATCTATCGGTCAATTAATTGTACGTGATATTGACTCTAAAAATTTCATCTCAGATCGATTGATCCCGAAACTAGATAAAAGATTACGCTTCAACTAGTAAACTTATCGAAATCGACAACAAACAAAATTGGCAGAAATTTTAGAGTTAACTCATTTTAAAATAGATTCTTTACAATTTTATTATATCTTTAATTTTGTAAAATGGTTTGACTTGTCTCAATCTCATTGTTTTCTAAAGTACACTACGGAAAAGGGTACCACGTCTGGTCTGAGGTGTATTAACTAAGTTAAGTGTTATATAGGGGGTGAAACGGGATTTAAGGTTGTTAAAAAGAGCTTTTTACTGTATTTAACGTATATTTTATTCTAAGAGAAGGAGGGGAAAATTTTGTACTCCTTTTACTAACCAAATTTTGGTTTTACTATAAACAATATTGTTGACTCTCACTAAAATTATCATTGCTTTAAAAAAATCATATTTAATGAAGATTTAATAATTTATTAGCAAAACCTTGAAAACATTAATATTATTCTATAGCAAAGAAAATATTATAGAAGGCTTCCAAAAATGTTAATTTTAGTGCTAATATAAATGAGTATATACATGTTTTAAAATTGTATTGAAGGCTTTCGGGGCTTGTGTTTGAATTGAATTTAATATTTTTGGGCTTGAGCCGCCTTGAACCTTTGACGTTTCGACTGTATCTACGACAGCCATATTCTGGGAGGGCCGCGTTGAGGGAATAATAACTTCCAACGTTTAGGCTTTAAGATACACCAGCCATATTTTGGGAGTGCCACGTTGAGGGAATAATAACCTCCAACGTTTCGGCTGTAAGATACACCAGCCATCTTTTGGGAGTGCCGCGTTGAGGGAATAATAACCTCCAACGTTTCGGCCGTAAGATACACCAGCCATCTTCTTGGAGTGCCGCGTTGAGGGAATAATAACCTCCAACGTTTCGGCTGTATCTACGACAGCCATATCCTGGGAGGGCCGCGTTGAGGGAATAATAACTTCCAACGTTTAGGCTTTAATATACACCAGCCATATTTTGGGAGTGCCACGTTGAGGGAATAATAACTTCCAACGTTTCGGCCGTAAGATACACCAGCCATCTTTTGGGAGTGCCGCGTTGAGGGAATAATAACCTCCAACGTTTCGGCCATAAGATACACCAGCCATCTTCTTGGAGTGCCGCGTTGAGGGAATAATAACTTCCAACTTTTCGGCTGTAAGATACACCAGCCATCTTCTTGGAGTGCCGCGTTGAGGGAATAATAACTTCCAACGTTTCGGCTGTAAGATACACCAGCCATCTTCTTGGGGTGTCGCGTTGAGGGAATAATAACCTCCAACGTTTCGGCTGTAAGATACACCAGCCATATTTTGGGAGTGCCGCGTTGAGGGAATAATAACCTCCAACGTTTCGGCTGTAAGATACACCAGCCATCTTTTAGGAGTGCCGCGTTGAGGGAACAGTAACTTCCAAAGTTTCAGCTGTAATTACAACATCCATCATCTGGGATGCTTAATTAAACTGAACGTGGCTCTCAAGTAAAAAAAAACACATTAATTTCAATAGTAGGTCTATAAATGATTTTCTAAAAAAAAAATTAATTAAAAATGGCTCAACACTTGCTGAAACCCCCTTGATCTGACAGTATAGTTTTTAAATTATAAATAAGATGCTTACCAGACGCCCTGTGGACTAATTGGTGGGGTAGTAGGATGTAGGACTTACCTCAGCGCGATTGTAACCAGAGATCTTGCAGAAGGATTCGTTGCAGTAGACGATGGGGAAGTCGACAATCTGGGCGTTAGCCAATAAAAAACTGCTGTCCGCTGTAACAATAAGACAAAAGAATATCGTAAACTTATATTTTTCAAATAAAGAGAGAAAAAGCAAATTAATTTTTAAATAATAACGATCAAATATGTTACTGTTGTTTGGAGTGTTTTGGTTTTTTAATCACTAATTAACTTATTTTTTGGCGTTAGGAACTCTAAAGTTCATTGCCGCACCTACAAAAGGTTCGCCACTTATCTCTAGTTCTATCCAGTTCACCTCATTACACCCTACCTCTTTCAGGTTCATTCTAATGTTATCTTTCCATCTGCTTCTAGGTCTTCCCAATGGTCTCTTCCCATTGGGTTTATCAGTCAACACCCTGAGCTTTGTTATAGATTCTCCCATTCCACTGCATGTCCTTCCCACCGTAATCTACGAGACTTGATTATCCTAGCAATGTATGGTGATTACTACCGGGTATGTAGCGCTACATTATGTAACGTTCTCCACTACTCAGCCTCGTCATCTCTTTTTGGATCAAATATATTCCTAAATAACTTGTTATGCTCTCACATGGAGAAAATATTGTCATCGTGAGCATTTTCTGACTCGAGATTATATTATAGATTTTGGCATTTTGGTGCCCCCCGAACTCAAAATAGTGGGTTTTACAATGTTTGGCCCAATGTTTGTCTTTCCACACGTAGGTTTGTCTGTACCTGGGCCTCACAGCTGGCACGTTTTGGCGAGTTTCATTCAAACTTGAGATTTAGTTGATAGATATGCCTCGAGAACAAATCGTAATTTTGATTCTAATCCTAAATTTAAGGATAGTTTACTACCAATTAATTTTCGGAAATAAATATAATAACGTTGTTCAAAGGAGATGATTATGGAATATTTTATTACATGATGAACAACACTTTATTCTGTTTTCTTTGAATAAAATTGATTTAAGTGTAGCTTACTATTAACTAATTTTTGGATATTAGAATTTGTTCAAAACTTAAATCTCAAGAATGCTACATATGATTATAAAAAATAATTTTAAGAAAATTACTTTAAGTTAGTTTACTGATAACCGATCTTTAAAAAAAAACTGTTCTTAATTTCAATAGATTATAAGAAAATGTATCTACGAACATTTATTTTTACAGTCACCTGGTATTTAGAGAGAGAACCCCTGAGTAATCCTTCAATCTCCTTCCAACCCCCTCCTACTCCTTTCAATTTCGTGCCATGTGAAGGTTAACTATTCAACCCCAGTGGGGCTCGAATCAAAGTCTCTCGGGTGGTGATTAGTCGCAGTGTGAAGCAAAACGTATCAATTGACTACGTCTGAGGCTATCAAACAGTTGTTTTATGCACCACGAGTGTGAATATCCTTTAGGACTATAGGCAATTCACACTAACTTAGAGGCAAAGAATGAGGAAGGTTATTTTCAAGTAGACTTCAACAGCTAGAGAGATGTCTGAAGTACTATTTGAAGAAACCTTGTCGGTGGTAGAATATCATCAGGCCGGAGATGGCGACAGATCGATCCCGCGGGAGTTTCCAGTCGATCGGGTTTGAAAACATCATCGCTATTAAAAGTCAATATTAGATTTTTCGAAGCTTGAAAACCTATCAAGTGCTTTCAAATAATATTTGAGTATAATAAAACAAGCCTTGTTCGGTAATAATTGCTAATTTTATAGAATAATTAAATAGTTTAATATGAATATAAACTGCTTCAGTGGCCGTATGGTCTAAACTGGTCTGCTGAAAACGTGGATATCGGGGTTCAGATCCCTGTCTTATCTACTGAAGATGATTTTTTCCAAAATTGTTTCTCACTTTCCTTCCACGCAAATTCAGATAGATTATCTCTAATATACTTCCTTCCCCATCACTACTTCAATTTTTTCATAGAACGGCGTGAACTTAGGTGTTTGAGGAAGGTTCATTTTAATTAATAAATATAAGATGAATAGACAAAAGTAGAATTAAAAAAACTATGGGTGATCTCAGGAACTTTAAAAAGTGTATAAGTTAATCGACACCCTAAAAGATTACCACCCCCTGGTCTAAACCATTGCTTTTGCAATAGACTGGACTGCGGATGGTGGATGGGTAGATCTGGGTTCACATCATGGCTCGGATGTATTAAGAGTGTTTTTTCATAAATGGTTTTCCATTCTCTATCCCCATTCAATCTTCCTTTAATTCAAACTGCCTCACCCTAAACACGCTAGCGTAATTGGTATGTATGCGTACAACCTGAATGGGTAGTAATACGTGATGATAAAAATCTAGAAACTCACTTCAATAATTCCGAATAGTATTCAAACGGAGTATCTACCAGCAACCGAGTAAGGGCGGGGTACATCAATCGAAAACTTCTCTATCCCCGAGTTAAATCAGATGGTAACACTGTTTTTATTACAGGTCTTGTTACTCATTTGTGCTGTTTGCATGTATATTAATTACGCTAATGGGGTAAGGGTGAGTGAGATTTGATTCAGAATAAACGTATAGGGTCTCTACGGTTTTAGAGTTGGCTAGTGATAGATAGGAAACAGTACCATGGTTCCATTCTCAGAACCGTATTATCTGCAAGTCCATATGTTTGAGCTATTGTTACTTTTGTTAGTCAAAACCTTCACAAAGAGATATGTTTTTAACTATTTTTTCTGTTAACCATTTTTATATTATTTAAAACACGAACTTATGAAAATAGTCGTTTGAATGTTCCTTTTTTTTTTTTTTTTTTNGTTTTATTTGGAAACTAATATTTTGTATGGCTCATTCTTTAAGATATGTATAAAAAAATATCATGGTGGCCAACTATAACAAGATACAAGTATGAATATAGTAATATTTAGTTTATTATTTCATGTTCTATAATATAACTTGTTACCATAACAATGATACAAAATACATAGTAGTTTTCATAATTTTTTTATTGCAATAAGTTACGAAAAAGCCAAGACAGGAAGATCAGGGTTCGATTCAGGTCGGGTGCACTTATAGAGGTTCATCTAAATTGTTTTTCACTCTCTCTCCACGCAAATGTAGGTGCGCTTCCTCTCAATTAAACCTTCCTAATCCCTCACCCATTAGTGTCATTAGTACACATGCGTGTATAATAAGACGTGGTGCTAAAAAAATCCTTGAAGATGTCTTCTGTTGGTACTGGTGATCTGGAGTCTTCGGAGAATTACTGCAGAGGAATGTGTTTTAAGCCTTGAAGATGTCACCGAATATCTCGTTCAGTACACTATTGATGTTTTAATCCAAAGTGCTTAGCTTCTAGTCCTTATTCGGTTGAAAAATGTTTTAAAATACATCATATAAATGAGTTGTCTATTAATCGTGAACCATTAAAAAGTATCAATCAAAATTTTCAGTTTACGAATTTAACTTGGTTTAAAATTAAAGTACAGCATTGCTAATCTGAACCTGCTATAGTCTAGAGGACGAGGTAATCAGAACCTCTCCTAGTTTTGTTCCTTCCAACCTCACTCAAGGTCACAGAGGTTGTTTTATTTAAAATTATTATTTATCATTCCAAGACAACTTGCTGTTGATGTTTCGTCTTGAATTTAATGAGGAATCATATCAAACAAAAGAAAACATAACTCTTTAAGGTAGGAGTAATAACGCAAATTAAGGGCGTTGTATTGCAGCTTTTGTAGCAAAACCTTTTTTAGGCGTAGATAAATCAAACATTTCTCCAGTATAAACATAAGAGTTTAATTTTATTCATATGTTAATATCAACGGTTGTTGAATATATATATATATGATGATAGCCGCATTAGATGATAAACTTTTTAATATAAGAGCAAAAGTTGTCGTTAAATTCCAGGTACCCTTGACAGATATTCAAAAACTGTTGATATCACCATGTGAATAAAATTAAACTCTATGATTCTATGTCCCTACTGAAGCAATATTTGGTTTATTTTGACCAAAAAAATTCTTATAAGGGCTGTAAAATTACTTCTCTTGGCTCATACTCCCTACACGACCACCTTAAAATTAAAACAAAAATGTGTGATTTTAGACAGACTTGAGAAAGGTGAGACATTAATAAAACTAGTGAATGTATTCTGTGGGTGAGTTTGTGATTTTTGATATAAAGAAAAATACCGTAAAAACACAGGAGTGTGTTTCAAAGTCAAATTAATAAGACATATAAGAATCAATTTACGAATAATCATATAAATAACAAATTATAGGATACCAGTAAACCCATGCGAAACTTTCGCACATTCAATCTTCCCCTCCCCCCTCACCCTAAAAAATTAGTATTTTGTTGGGTTGTTGAAATTAAATACTCAGCGAAATGTATACACAAAATAGCCAAGAGAGTTTATTTTAGGTAATTGATACAAAAATGTTGTTAAAAATATTCTTTTAACTTAAATTTCAAACAAACAATGTGTTTTAACGTAAACTGAGTATGCTATGTCAGAAGTCGGTAAAATATCCCAGCCACTGATACTTTATTCATCACTGTAGGTTTTGTATTAGTTGAGAAAAGGGGATGTTGACAACAGAAATAATATATTGTGTAATTGTTCATTTTTTACCACCCCTTCATAATCTGATCAATTTGATAATCTGAACGTACTTAGACAATTTCAGTTTTTTATTAGCAAGCCCTACTATAATATTCAACTTTGACTTTATAATAAATATAAGCCTTGATCATGAGAGTCCTATAAAACATTATTATAAATCCCTTCACGAAAAAAAAAAAAA
>CABFWO010000340.1:338904-360602 GCA_902155825.1 Timema genevievae
TGTGTGTGTGTGTGTGTGTGTGTAGTATGGATAAAATCCACATCGATGTTTACATGGTCTAATATGTCACTATCGTGGCGTGCTGACGACGCGGAGATCAGCGTTCTTATCCCAGTCGGGTGTACTGAGAGAGTATTTTCTTAAATGGTTTCTCAATTTTATTTCATGCAAATGAGGATAAACAATCCACTAAAATACCTTTCTCATCCCTATTCCATTAGCGTAATGAATGTTATATGTATAACCGGAATGGTTACAAAGACGTGGTGGATAAAGAAATAATGAATACAATAAAGTTATTGTGAGTAGTATTAACTTATAACCCGCCTCGGTAGCGTGGTTGGCTAAATAACTAGTTTGTGTTGAGCTAGACTGCCGAGGACGGGGAGATTGAGGTTTTAATCTAGGTCGGGTGAACTGGGGTGGGTTTTTCCTAAATGGTTGTCCACTCTCACTCCACGCTAATGCCAATTCACTGCCTATAAATTCAACCTTCCCAATTCCTAATCCATTAGCGTAATTAGTACTTAAGCGTAACCCGAACGGTTAGTAAGATGCGGTGCTAAAAGATAATTATATAATAATAATGTAATAATTAAGTATTAATGGGACATTTGTTGATAAAATAATAATCTGATGTTTTTTTACATAAGTATATTAAATAGTTATAGGTATTTATTTCCTAAGCAAGTGATATTTTAACTTAACATAACTTAAAATCTAAACTTTTTTTATAATAAGGTTGTAAAAGAGATAAAATTTTCATGAACTAAACTAGAAGTAATCTTACTCTATTTCACTAGTTCAAAAAATGAGCTCTAAAAATAATAATACCTGTCTAAATTACCTCAAAAATAACTTCTTTATAGAATTAAGGAGCTTATGTTTAAAGTTCAAACATGTAAACCTGGCATCAAATTAAAACATTATTTAAAAACAAAGTGATTTTCAAACGTAGAAATGTGTAACCTCCAAGGAGCTTATTAGTTTTAATACAATAATTGAATAATTACATTTCCTTAAATGTATATAATTCGAGGAATTTTATGCAAGCTATTTCACACGGGTTTCTCAACTTGGCTTAATCTGGCTGAAACCATTGACCTTGAAATGGGAGTCGAGCTTACTTATTTTACTAGTTACAATGATATCAAAATAAACACATTTCCTACAGACCAAATATGGGAACCAAACAGATAAGAACATATAAATGCTATCGATTGTGCAGCTAAAGAAGGAAGTGCCTTATTTCCTGTTTAGTCACATCTTCATGATTGCTAAGTTGAAATACTTTGTTAGTTTTTTGTAAATTTCTGTAACGGATACTTCAGGATCTATGGCATAGAGCCAAAAGTACGGATCCATATTATATTTTTAAAGTAAAATTAAATTGTTGTGTGCATTTCAGTCTAAATAACTTGTGTTGCTAATATTTGTGATATTAATTATTGTAAGTACTACCAACAAACAATTCTCGATTGAATTTGAAAGGATAAATATCAGCTATGTCAATAACTGTTTAAAAACAATTTAATTTTTGGGAAACAAAATTTAAGTCTACATATTTATATTGTTTTCTAAGCATTGTATTTATTTGTCAAATATTATTTGAGAATCCAAAATAAACAGCGTTGTAAATTAATACTTATTTCTATACATCATCAATTTATACAGTAATATCTAGTTTAAGGATATGTCTGCCAATCAATAACTTTTCAAGTATTTATAATATAAAGAACGTACTTTGATAGAACATCAATTAGATTACTTGGTACAACTTCTTTAGTCAAATTGAACAATATAAATTAAGAATCATAAAGTGAAAATAATTTATTCAAAGAGAAAACTGTTATATCAAGGAATTAATCAATTAAACCATGCATAATAACATTTCTATAAAATCATCATAGGGATTGTTAAATATCAAAATTACTTTCCATAAACAGGTAAAGATGTAATCTCTACGAAACTATATCAAGCAGTAGCAGAAAAATACTTAATAAGCAATAAAAAATATAAAATTGGCAAACTAAGTGTATTAGAGCTTATAATATAACTAAAGATTTAACAATGAACCCATCAATCGAATAATCAATTATATTAGTAACAGCCTAAAAATGTTGACAAAGAATTTAAAATTTTTATTGATAGAAAGCTAAATAAGTGAATAGATTATTATTTGTGAAATTTCCATATATAAAAAACAAATGACAGTATAAATACAACATGAAACGTATTAAAATGAAAGTTGAGATATAACAAGATATATAATTTCACCAATTATAAATGAATGTATGAATTAATGTTAAAAATTTGACTTGGATATCAAGTTTTTAACTTTAATTCATACATTCATTTATAATTTGTGAAATTATGTATCTTGTTTTAGCTCAACTTTCATTTTAATATGTTTCATTATGTATTTATGTTGTCAGTTGTTTTTTATATATGGAAGTTTTACAAATAATAATCTAGTTAATTATTTAGATTTCTATCAATCATCTTTTTAAATTCTTTATCAACATTTTTAGGCTGTTACTAATATAATTGATTATTCGATTGATGGGTTCATTGTTGAGTCTTTAGCTGTAATATTAAAAGCTCTAATCCAATCAGTTTGCCAATTTTAAATTTTTATTGCTTATTAAGTTAATCTTTTTTCTGCCACTGCTTGATATTGGTTCGTAGGGATTACATCTTTACCTTTTTATGGAAAGTAGTTTTTTATATTTAACACTCCCTATGATGATTTTATAGAAATGTTTTTATTCATAGTTTAATTGATTAATTCCTTGCTATAACAGTTTTCTCTCTGAATAAATTATTTTCATGTTATGATTCTTAATTTATATTGTTCAATTTGACTAAAGAATTTGTACCAAGTAATTTAATTGCTGTTCTATCAAAGTACGCTCCTTATATTATAAATTACATATTTCTCCTTACTACAATAAAATTAATATAGCTAAAAAAAATTCAAGTATGTTATTTGTTTGTCAGAAATATACTATGGCCTTTGAATCTTTAGTTCAAAGTTCTAAAATTAACCAAGTGTGAGATTTTTCCAAATTAATGTAATTGCGTGATAAATAATATACCAAGTAAAGCGAGTCTCTGTTTTAGATTGAGCATTTGGCATTTCATCTGTTTTTCTGTCTGATTGGACCTTTGTTATTTGATAGCTGAAGTGTGTGGATCAACTTGAACAAAAATGTATCAATGATATTTTTAAACCTAGGTTAAACAATGTATGTGCACTCAGTTTATCCACAAATGTAGCAGTCTTGCCTTGACGGACTATACTATAACCTTATCAAGCTACCTCGTAGTAGAATAATGTAGGGTAAACTTGCTGCCTTATAGGGTAGACTAAGGTTATATAGTTTTTAGATATTGTTAGACCTTTAAAGATGATGGCCACTCAAATATGTCTGCAATACATGCCAAATGCCTAAACAATTTTAACTAAATTTGGCATAGACATTATTTAAACATAGCCGAAACAAAGTATTACAAGAGTTTTCTTCTTAGTTATCCATTTTAATGTGACCTCCACTAAAAAATCTGCCTATTTGCTCCATGATAATTGCCAAATACATTGGCGAATTTAAAGAAGTTTGGCAGGGAAATTATTTCAATCAAAGCCTAATGACTTTACAAGTTTTATCAATCTTGATATTTTAAATATGATATCTCAAATGTTTATCGTTCAACAACTCATCTCAAGTGATTTGAACTTAACATTCTAAGCATTCTATCAAGGAATTTGGTGTGAATTATTTTAAAATATTGATGTATATTTCAATACTGCGTAAGCTACATAAACAACGACTATTCTCTAATAATTTAGTGTAATATTGAATAGAATATTCATAAGTTTTCTGTCTAACTTCTTCAGTAAGGGAAATTATCAATTACATAGTCAAGGAGAGATTTTAAGAGATATTTCAAGTTGAAATCCAAAGAGAAGTCTTAATACTGTAGTAATGATAAGAATTCTTAACAGGATGTACTTAGAATTTTCTAAATATAAGCAGTGAGGTATCTTACTTATTGAACTATTTGCTTTAACATGGCCATAGTATACTGTATCGATTGTATATTGATAAAGAGAAAAATAATTCCAATACAAATTCAAAGTCATTAGTGAAGGCAATTTAGAAGATCACCTACAATCTTTGTTTAAATTTTGTATTTAATACCACTGTATATTTCCAGTGATATCAATTACAAAAATGTTTTAAATATTTCCAGAATTGTAGGTTCAATTTTTACATTGAAAAACCTATGCTCCAAAGCGTATAATAAATCTCAAATCTTAATGTTTAGTTTAATATATATTTCCGAGTGTGTTAATTTCTATTTACCAGAACTGACGCAATGAAACCGTATCTGCAAGGCTTCTTCAGCGTGATCCTGATTTGTCTGACGTCCCTTATTTTACAAGGGGGGGCGAGAGAAATACCTCAAGAGCAGGATTGTGAATTGATTCAAGACGACGGAAATAATAATTCTTCTCAAATCAGTATAAATGGCACCAATAGTGATCACATAAAACTGTGTTTCAAGCTTGGGAATCTGCAGGTATAGTGATTTATTAGTTGCTTCAGCTTATTTTTTTTCTATATCATAAATAATTAATGCCTCAAAATCATTAAGTGAAATTAATATGTTCTTCCAATTTTGATTCAATGTTTATTGTGTCTTTACAAATTTACAATCATATATATATTAAACTATGCTATATATATAATAATGTAGACATAATTTTTAAGCTAACAGTTTATTTGTATGTATAAGAAATATTTTGTGGTTTGAATACTGTCAAAATGTTTAAAATAAAATCAACTTTATTCGGAATAAATCTTTATTTTTTCAAACAATATAATAGTGTAATGTATTCTAGAATACGTAGGTGTAAACATATTTTATTTTCATGTTCCATATTACTTGGTAAATATACATACATATAGCAACAATGGCATATAATTAGTTACTATAAGAATACACCAAACTGGGCCGATAATCAATAAATTTTAAATTAATATAAGAAAAATGCTAACTCAATGTAATATAAAAAAAACACTATCATGTTATAAACAATCTGTGCCTTTTAAATGTAAAAAGAGTATCTACCTAGCGTTGAAGGAGGCCTGTATTAACGTATCTAAAAAAAATACTATCTCTTTACATCTAGAATGTTTATAAACAACCAGATCATTGAAATATTTAATATTAGCTTGTTAAAAAATATTTTTGGTTTTTCTATAAATATATAAGTGAAATCTATTATTTTACTAATATGTACAAAGTTGTCTACAGCCCTTGACTTTTAAACGTCAAATAAGCGCTAGAAAGCGTCTTAGTGAAACTTCTGGTGATTAGTACTGATTTTAAAGAAAATCTTAGTAGAATTATATGTAGTAAGTATTCGTTTGTTAGCTACTTTATTTTTAAATATAAAAACTTTAAATCTGAATTTAAGATACATCCGGCGATTGTATCCCGGAAATATCTACAGTGAAGTATGCGTCCACACATGATATTTTAAATTCAAATTTTGACTATATTTGGCCATGTATAGAATATGGTTTGTTGAAAAATGTTTTGATACACTAAACAACCTAATATTTAGAGATTAGTAATTTAGTGAAGACAATGGTTTTAATTCGTATGAGCCTCTAATCCCAAAATAAAAATCCTTACTATCTGTTTTGGTGCTTGTGTGAATGTATGTGATGTTCTCTAAAAATCGAAAGATTCCGTTAACAGGTACAAGTGCTGCACAATCCTAAGATAGCCAAAGACTTGAAGGACGAAGGTGTTTGGAATCTGCAGCTAAGACATTCAAATGGGAAATCAGCTCCTCAATACCGTCAACGTTCGCAGTTGATTCAGAGTTATTCTGAGGGTAAGATATTTACGTTTGAATAGTTAAAAATTACAGAATTATTTTTAGTGTTGCTTGTGTTATTAAAAGTAATTAAAATCACGTATTACAGGAAGTGTACCCGCATTTTCATGGAAGGAAAGTGGAAAACCACAGTACACATGACCGGTATCGAGCCCCGATCTCCCCGTTTCAGGCTGTTTAGTGCAACACACTAGAATGAATTACTGCTAGATGAACTTAGAACTAGCGTTATATGATTTATCACTGTGGTTTTTACCTCCTCTCTCCACGCTAGTACAGGCGGATATCCTCAAGGAACTCTTCAGTCTTACTTGGGACTGGATTGTCAAGAGAGTTCAAATCCCGGCTTTGTGTATTGTGGTTACTCTATCCTGAATTACTTACTATTATACCTTAGCTAAAATGCTGGTACAAATCATCCGAATTTCTTCTTCATCTCCCCTATCTCATTATTATAAATATGTGGATATCCCGAATGGGTAGTATTACGTGGTACCCATATAATCTTTTCTTCAAACTACCTCACTCCTTGTCGCTTCATAAAATAGAAGCCGGTGATTGCCCTCGTGGGTCCAACACTTTAGCTTCGTAGTGGCGTGTCTGTCTTCATAACTAAGGGTCCCATGTTCAATTCCCGGTATGGCCGACAAATGTATCATTGGTGAAATGTGGGTTTCCTCTTTCACAGTGATAAATAAAAGGCTGGGGGCTGAATGTTGTGTATGTTCTAAATTTAAGTTAATTTATAAGTCCTGTGCTGATATAATCGGTTGATTCAGAAAGTGTGCTATCTAGTAAAGATAATGTAAGTGTAATACCAAAATAAATGCAAATAAATTAAAAAAAATCATAGGTTTTAAACCTTTTAAACCAATGGTCCCGGAATCGGCTCTCGACCTAGTCCAAAACTTAAACTTAGGGTTCCGGGATCGACTCCCGGCTTACTCCAAAACTTAAACATCACCTAAATTAGGCCTCTCCTTCTCACAGCTATGTATTAACGGCTGGAAAACAGATTGTTGTCTATGTTATAAAATTAGATCATTTTACTAAGAGTAGTGTACTGATGATATACAGGGTGTGGCGGAAATAATTAGACGATCTATCCTGAGGAGATCCATGGACAACGTGCTGAATTTTTTGCCTGATATTCATTGGAGCTTACATGAGTGACAATATCTACAAAAAGTGTACTATGTAATTCGCTTTTATTTGCGAGTGAATACTTACTTTTCAATTAAACTGTTAATTTTCAGTTTACTCAACGTCTAATTGTGTTGGCCCCCATATATTAGAAATTTCACATGAATTACCAAGGTAAAAAAATTAATTGTAGTATTAATAAAAATGTTAAAAAGTAATATTTACATTTCAGTGATCCCAGAAACTGTGATTTCAAGCTATAAATATTTCGAGAAAGTCGGCTATTATAAACTGTATTACGATGAAATGACCACCTGGAACGAATCTTTGGAAAGCTGTGCTAAAGACGGGGCCCACTTGGCCGTCATCAACTCACTAGAAGAAGCTGTCCGTCTCCGTGACATGTTTATTTCTCATATTACTACTACTACCACTACAACTACTTACAATCGTAGAATATATGGTTATTCCGAACGCAAAGCTGATACATTCAAACAATTTCAAGCCTACGTTGGAATAAAATATGATGATAACATCGGTGACTTCGTCTCTATATTTGGTAAGCGACTATACTCATTTTATTTTTGTTTGTCCTAATATGTTTGAACTCTCACAATAAAGGGTACTGCCGATAACGGCGAGCTAGATCAGAGGTTCTCAAACTATGGTGCGCGTACCACCGGTGGTGAGTACAGTTATTCCTGGTGGTACGCCGTGAGAAACCAAACAAAACAAGCAAATTAAAGTCGTAAAAAGATAAGGTCTCATCAAATCTTATAAATATATTATGGCCAAGTCCACCCGAAATGAAAAGAGATTCAAACAGGGGTTGGAAGGGAAGACTAATTAATAAATATATGTATATATATACACACACAAGTCTTTTTATATAGTGAATCTTGAGACCAGCCTTGGGATCTGCCTTGGTGGCGTAGTTAGCCAACGCACTAGTTTAATGGTGAAATAGACTGCCGAGGACGGGGAGCTCGAGGTTCGAATCTTGGTCGGATGAACTGGGTGTGTTATTTCCTAAAAGGTTTTCCACTCTCCCTCCACACAATTGTGGGATCCCTTCCTCTAAATTCAACCTTCCCAATTTCTAGCCCATTAGCGTTATTAGTACTTAAGCGTATAATCCAAAAGAGTAATAAAATGCGTATAATCCGAACGGGTAGTAAGACGCGGTGCTAATAATAATAGTAATAAAACACGGTGTTATAATTTAATTTTTTATTTATAATTCGATACTTGTGCACTATTATACCTATCGATCGAGTAGGAATGTTCAAATAATGACAAATAAAAACTCTTACTGTGCGAATGGTGTTATATCTCTGGGCACTATTAATAATGTAACTAAATAATATCTTGGACGTGCCTTGAGAAGGGAGATTATAAAACAGGTGTACCAAGTATAACTAGAGGTAAGGTCACTGATGGGTGGATGATTAAACTTAGGGTTCCGGGATCGACTCCCGGCTTACTCCAAAACTTAAACATCACCTAAATTAGGCCTCTCCTTCTCACAGCTATGTATTAACGGCTGGAAAACAGATTGTTGTCTATGTTATAAAATTAGATCATTTTACTAAGAGTAGTGTACTGATGATATACAGGGTGTGGCGGAAATAATTAGACGATCTATCCTGAGGAGATCCATGGACAACGTGCTGAATTTTTTGCCTGATATTCATTGGAGCTTACATGAGTGACAATATCTACAAAAAGTGTACTATGTAATTCGCTTTTATTTGCGAGTGAATACTTACTTTTCAATTAAACTGTTAATTTTCAGTTTACTCAACGTCTAATTGTGTTGGCCCCCATATATTAGAAATTTCACATGAATTACCAAGGTAAAAAAATTAATTGTAGTATTAATAAAAATGTTAAAAAGTAATATTTACATTTCAGTGATCCCAGAAACTGTGATTTCAAGCTATAAATATTTCGAGAAAGTCGGCTATTATAAACTGTATTACGATGAAATGACCACCTGGAACGAATCTTTGGAAAGCTGTGCTAAAGACGGGGCCCACTTGGCCGTCATCAACTCACTAGAAGAAGCTGTCCGTCTCCGTGACATGTTTATTTCTCATATTACTACTACCACTACTAATCACGACGAGGAAATCTATGGTTATTACAACCGCAAAACTGTTGTACACAAAACCAAACATTTTCAAGCTTATGTTGGAATAAAATATGATGATAACATCGGTGACTTCGTCTCTATATTTGGTAAGCGACTATAATCATTTTATTTTTATTTGTCCTAATTTGTTTGAAATCTCTCAATAAAGGGTACTGCCGATAACGGCGAGCTAGATCAGAGGTTCTCAAACCATGGTGCGCGTACCACCGGTGGTGAGTACAGTTATTCCTGGTGGTACGCCGTGAGAAAAAAACAAAACAAGCAAATTAAAGTCGTAAAAAGATAAGGTATCATCAAATCTTATAAATATATGATGGCTAAGTCTACCCGAAATGAAAAGAGATTCAAACAGGGGCTGAAGGAAAGACTAATTAATTAATATATGTATATATATTTATAAGTCCTTTTATATAGTGAATCTTGGGATTTGCCTTGGTGGCGTAGTTAACAAACGCACTAGTTTAGTGTTGAGATAGACTGCCGAGGATGGGGAGATCAAGGTTCGAATCTTGGTCGGATGAACTTGGGGTGGTATTTCCTAAATAGTTTTCCACTCTTCCTCCACACAATTAGGGGATCCCTTACTCTAAATTCAACCTTTCCAATTTCTAGCCCATTAGCGTAATTAATACTTAAGCTTATAATCCAAACAAGTAGTAAAACACGTTGCTATAATTTGATTTTTTAATTAAATTCGATACTTGTGCACTATTATACCTATCGATCGAGTAGAAATTTTAAAATAATGATAAATAAAAACTCTTACTGTGCGAATGGTGTTATATCTCTGGGCACTATTAATAATTTAACTAAATAATATCTTGGACGTGCCTTGAGAAAGGAGATTATAAAACAGGTGTACCAAGTATAATTAGAGGTAAGGTCACTGATGGGTGGATGCTCGGACGGGGTGTAGGAGTAACTAGTGACCTTACCGCTGTCGACAAGAAAGCGTGAAAGAGGTTAAAGGATGAGGCTATGAACAGACTCAAGTTCAAATGGCCAACTAGATAAGATAAGTTAAATAGTAAATACTGAGAATTATCTCGGCTGTACTCCAAATTACGGAAATTATTGGGGTGGTACGCCATTCAAAATGTTTGGGAACCATTAAGCTAGCGGTTCAAATCCTAGTCTGGTTTACTTAGGGTATTTGTTTCTTAAATGTTATCCACTCTACCTCCAGACAAATTTTGGTTATAAATGTATTAAATTCAACCTTTCACATCCCTAAAACACCAGCGTAATTAGTACCGACATTATCGCGAGCTCTCAGATACGACAATCATCCGCGACCCAGGAGAATTGCTGTGCCTAGGGATGTGAAAAAATTATCAATACTTAACTAATATCAATATTTTCATTTCGATAGTAGTATTTTTTTTATTCGTTACTTATTTTGACGATATTTTCACTGATAATAGTACTCACACTTCGGCATCGGATCGTTATCGAAAGAAACAACTTTTTTGTTATCTTCACTCGTGCAAGGATTAAATGTTTACTTTGGTTAAAGAAGGGTACAAAATAGATTGAAAAAATATATTAGTTTACTAATCAAATTAGCTATTAAATATTTTTACAACAGCTACAACTTCACAGACATTTTGAAAGCTGGTATAGTAAAACCTTTTGTAATATCAATCATACAATATTATTTATCATACCTCCCAAGTTCCAAAACATAGCATAGACGCGATAGAACTAAATATACTATAATATACTTAGATCTTTATAAATTTCAGTATTGAAACAATTATGAAAGTAGAATTATTATAATTATTATTATGCAAAAGATGAAATTACTACTTGATAAAAAAACTTTTTTCCAAATTAATATTTCTATACCGATACTTATTGTTATCGTTAATTTTCTTTCGATACTGGAACGCTATCGATATTTTTCTTAAGATACTTTGAATCAGTAGAGTATATATACTTCTATTTCGATACTAGATCCCTAGACTTAGTGCTGCCAATATTATAATACAAGATTATAATCTTAAATCGAAATTACAATGAATATCAACACACAGGCTGTAAATCTTTATAATTACGACACTGTGCATATGAAGGGGACCTACGATTTAAATAAGTCGAAAATGACACTTTGACGTGAGAATCGAACCCGGGTTCTTTGGGTTAGTGCACCTATGCTCGACCACTGATCCATCCAGGAACTCGTCCCATTCTCAGGGTCATTCTTAACTTGAGGCTGAGTCTGTGATGGAATTGTGGTGTCCGTCAGCCACATATGAGCTAAGCCAAGGCCAAAGGTTCCGGCTTCTATTCCCGTGTCCATGTGTTATTTTTTCAATTGATTTAAATAATAATAATTATTATTATTATTTTATTATTATTATTATTATTATTATTATTATTATTATTATTATTATTATTATTATTATTATTATAAGCAACGCGTCTTACTAACCGTTCGAGTTGTATACACTTACGCTAATGTGTAATGGTAGGGTGAATGTGAGATGAAATGGAGGACCTACAGTTTAACGTGGGATACGAACCACGGTGGAGGCCTGGCATTCCTCACATTCACAAGTTGTGTATTAATACACGTCTTGTCAGAGGTGAAGGAAGGGTTTTGGCAATCAGATAAATCTGTGCCGGGATAGAGGATTGAACCCCGAACCCTCAGCATATAAGTCTGACACCTTACCCATAGACCACCACGTCACCTGATTTAAATTAATTGATTAATTGTTGCCCTCTTCATACGAACAGTGTCGTAACTAATATGATTAGCAACCGGTTTGTTGATATTCATTACTTTTAAATAGAAAGGTCTGATGATTGTCCAACAGATGACAGCACTAGTTAAATTTGAGCTAAAATGTTAATTTCCCCCTGTATCCTTTGTATATATACATATTATTCAGAAGTATTTATTCTAGTTTTTTTTCCCAAATATTGTCACAGACGAGCCATTGTCGGCGACCGGATTCACAGTTTGGGGTCCATATTCTCCATCTGATGAGGTGGACTCAGAAACAGGCTGCGTCACCCTTACAAAGGGTGGCAGCATGAAAAATGTCAACTGCAACATCGCCCTGCCTTATTTATGCGAGTATGAAATGGTCTACTGACACAACACCGTCACGCAAAGTGTCATAAATACAGCATCACATTTTTTTTTATGTAAGAGTTCCCTTTTAATTGTCTGTAATGTAAACTTATAAAAGTGTAACAATATTATGGATAGATTGGCTATTTTATCTACTTAATTTTTTAACAATGTACTTTTAAATATAATTAGCCCTACATTCCTACTAATCATATGTGTCTTTTTTTTAACAAGGAAAATGTTAAAATGGTGTAACCTGTTGTGTTGCAAAATTTGTTTACTCCACATCATGTAATTAGATTGATATAATGAAGCTGTAGATATATATTTAAAAGTATGATAATTCAAATATATAAAATTATAATAAACTGCTACAAAACAAATTCTAATGTATAAGTAAAATGAATAAAATTAATTTTCAGTAAGATGATAAACTATACAACTTTTTGGTTTTATTAACACCACGTCTTTCTAAGTTTTTCAGTTTATAAAAATATGGTAATTATATTCTAATGGGGTAGGGATGAGGAAGGAAGAATTATAGACGTAAAATGCAAGCATTAGCATGCAGAGAGAGTGGGAAACCATTTAGAAAAACCAACCTCAGTAGACATGACAGAGATTCGAACCCTGATCTCCTCGTCAATCTTGATTGTTCAAATAAAACTTATTATAAAATATATTAATGTCTAAAAATGTATTAATTTGTGAGAAACATTCCATCATCTTTATAAGTTATATATATCATGGAAACAGATTAGTAGACGGTAGTACTGATGGACACGTGGAGAAAGGTGTTAGTCTTGTCTAATTTGATTTATTGGTGATGTGATGTTCAAGGTTCGAATCCCAGCCAGATGAATATTTTTTTCCCTAAATGATTTACTCTAGCTCCACTCAACTGTGGGTACATTTTCTATAAATTGTAACATCATCTTCTCTACCCTATTTGTGTAAACATGCGGGTAGGCTAAAGGGTAGTAAGACGTAGGGCAAAAAAAGAAATTTGTAAGATTGGTTTATTAAATCTTATAGTTTTATAGCATAGTTTAAATAGAAAACCAAGAACTAGCTTAACCTTATAAAGCAAAGTCCTTACTAATGTGTTGCTTATTTTTATAATACACCTTGGTATTAATTTGAATAATATTATCGGTTTGATATTTTTTATCGCTCGTAAAAAACCAATAAAGTGTCTTGGAATGATCCGAGTAAGTGGTGTACAAGAAAAGGAGGCAAAAGTTTTTGCTATCAAATGTAAGACATTATTTGTGGAATCAACAAGAATAAATAGCAGATTAAATACAATAACAACTGTCAGATATGAAGTCTGTAGCTAACAATTATAATAATTGTACAAGTTGCAGCAATAAGCCAACTACTGAGTCGAAGGTGGCTGCGTTATCTGATAGCTCGTGATCTTATTAAAATCACACATTTGTAGCCGACGATTTCCACACGTCCATAATAGACTCTGCCTTAAGATATGAGTGAAGAATGACCCTGGGCACGGGACGAAACCTGGTTGGCTCAGTGTTCAGAGAATTGGCGTACTAAGCCAAAGGTTCTGGATTCGATTACCATGTCATTTTTTCAATTTTCATAATATTATACAGGTAGGCTTACTACCCTTCCTCCACACATGCTTTAAACTTACCTACTTACTCAAAACATAATGTTTAACTATGAAAAGTTTGTAATCATACACAAAGTCTTAACTTCATTGCTATTTAATACAAGGTTGTGAATGGTTGTGTTAGGAGAAGGGAATTAGTGGTAAAATAGTAGTAGCCCGTTGCTAATATAGGCTAATGTTAATGTTGGTTACATAAAATAAGCCTTGATTTTTCTACTAAAACTTAATAATTTAAAATTTCAATGTATTATGGAGAGCCAACTAGCAACTAACATTTCCAAAACTAATATGTGTTTGTGTGTAATACAGATTAATTATTTTAACCATAAAAATATATGATGTAATTTGTTCTTAAGTAACTTTTAAGGAATCTTTCTGGTGTGCTAACATGATTCGTGTGTAATTAAGCAATTACCCATCTAAATATATTTGTATATGTTTATTTCTTGGACAAGTCATTTGAATGGAAACACATATTTGAAGATAAGTACTTTCTTATAATAAAGTTGAAACAGAATATTTTTTTTGTAACAAAACTACAAAGTATATAACTTAATTTCGCTTGTTTAAAAGATTAAACTACTGATATAATAACGCCTTTCTAATTTCCCCTCAAAACAACGGCTCCATGGTAGCAAAAGCATTTATTGACAAGCTCAAACATTTTTGCCAGGAATCAAATTGAAACAATGTAAAGAATAAGAGATTTCTTAGCGGGGAAATAATCTATGATTTCTGACAATCATAATTTGGCCAAATAATATTTTTACCATCTGTTTTATAGGAAATAGCTCGTCTGAGTTATCGACACGGTTTTTATTATATTTTAATTGTCGCTAGATGTCGACTCTTTCACCAGTGCTACATTTTTAATTAACTTTCAATATTATTAAACCTTCCCGTTTCACCCCTCCCGCTTTTTCCCCTCTAGGCTCACTGACCGTTTGCCAAACGTCGTTTTTCTATCTCGCAGAAACACGTGTGTACACAGTAAGTATCTGAATACATTCTATCGGCTCTAACAATTTATAAAATATTATTTCCGGCCTCATCACTCATCAAGGATTTTAGCCATATTAATATCGCAGGTATGAGATACAATCCAATTAATTGATCAAAGATTAGTCATTCTTAATTTATAATAAAATATATTGTTAGTTTTCTATTACCCTGAGCACCATTCTTATTTACGATTTCCGTTAAAATGTATTTTATAAACTTTAATTATTTTGTGATCTTTTTAATTTTAAATTAATGATAGTAATTATTACACCTAAATACACCTTAGTTTATACATTTGTTTATACTTCTCTTTCTATAGCTATTAATCTAGTGGATTATTGAAAAATTAACTTAAATTATTACAATTAATTTAATCAAAATTCATATATAACGGAAATCACATTTTTTTGCGGTTTTATATAATAATAAATGGTACGGCACACATCACAGACTTTATCCCGCTTTTATCTTTAAATAGACATTTACTAAAAATTCCTAGGATTTGTGAAACGAAACAATAGGTCTATAGACTACATTATTGTAGAAACACTGCACCAAAGATCATAAATGAAATAATACACATTGTCACACACTAAATTGCATTAGGAACTAAGCAGTTCTTAGTAAGCACATTATTACAGATAATTTGAGAGAAGATAACATCTTTGTCCACCAAAGAGCATAATAATAAAATTCCTTTTCAAAAATCTGGATAAAAAATTATATATATATATTTGTTCATAGATAAAAAAATATTGGTTCTATATAATCTCAAATAGTTGCGGAGAAATTATACGAATTGGAAAATTTCGCCATGTAAAGTAACCTTAAAGTCATTTTCATAAATAAATTAAAACTGCCATCTGGTTTATAATGATAAACAATGTCCGGATAAAAAATGTAATTAAAATCATTATAAAATTTTTTCTCCAATTTCACTATTTTTTGCCGTTCAGTAAATTACCCTTAATTTTAGGGCTGGATGTTTAATTCCAAATAGATCTCGAGAGGACCTTAAGAAAACCTCAGATACTAGGTTTGAGCCTGATCGGTATAATAGTTTCGGCTCTAGCCTGAAGTACAGATGGATAGATTGACAGACGGCATTACGAAAAGCACTCATTTGGTTTCATCATTTATTTTAGGTATTTAACATGCACATTATGTAAAACACTTATCCTATGATAGGAAAACCTCTTATCAAATAATTTTACTAGCTATTTTCCTTGGTTGCTTTTATTATTACTCCTGATGGTGAGTGCATAGAGACTAGTAGACATATTATAGACATCAGTGAAATCTTTACAACACAATAAGTAGAAGAGATTAATTTTAGCTAATAATTAAAATTTAATCACTTTAGAAAATAATAATTTCATTGTATTTTATAAATATATAGCTGTTTTATCAACAAATATGTATGGGTTTTTACAAAGTTATAATCTATTTATTTTATATCAAATATCACCTAATTTGAATAATCTATTACTATCATTATTAAGATTATTATTACATTTGTTAATTTAACTATCAATACTGGTTGCACACAATTTATATAAATGTGCTATACATATTATAATTTTTATTTAAATTTATTCTCTCATTGATGATTTAATTATGATTTAAATAATCATAGTGTATTAAATTTATGTGGTCTAAGAAAATTTATGCAATTATTTTTAGAAAGATTATTTCAAAGTTGCTGACCCATCAAACATCTTTGAACTTGAAAGAGAAGTTGATTCTACTTATTTAAATGACATCAGAAAGTCAACAGATAAGAAAATAAATATGGCTTTCATTTGAACAGATAAAGAGGATAAAGGGGGCGTTGTTTCTTGCTTGGTCACACTTGTGTTTAAGTTGAAAGAGTTGACATTCTATCGAGAAATTTCTCTAACGGATATTTCAGGATTAAACAAGAGAAACGTGTGCTGTATCTTGTGGGTTTAAAATAACTGTTGATTACATTGTTTGAGATTGCATCAATTTTAGGTAATATGAAAAGACAATTTTTATTCTCTTAGAAATAAATGTTTTATATATATTAAAACAAAAGTTTTGTATCAGTTAATTTTTGGGAAGTGAATAAAAGTGGGAATATATATTTTATATATATATAGTTATTATATATTAAATATTAATGAAATAATTACATATTAGCATGTGCAAATTAATCACTAAATACTAATGTATACATTGACAATATGTCGAAATAAGTACCTTATTAATTGATTTATATGCATATTATAAAATATTAAAAAGTACTACAATCATAAAAATATATGAGCTTGTGTCTCTACAATTATGAATTGAAATTTCGGAGGATATCTTGTTATTTTGATATTTGACAAAAGGGAAACTAGCTCATAATATATCTATATTGTACTTTAAATATGCATGATATATTATAATATCGTGTTATTTATACGTTGAAAACTATTCTGTTGTATACTCTCTGCCTCAATAGTTCATAGTTTAGAAAAATTTAGTACCGTGTTTTACTACCCGATCGGATTATACTCTTACGTACTAGCTACGTCGATGGGTTTGGAATTTAAGCAATTTATATTTACAGGAAGTGTACCCAAATTTGCATGGAGGAATAGTGAAGAACCAATTTGGAAAAAAACACATTACACCCACCCACGATTTGAACCTCGATACCCCGTCTTTGGCAGTCTTCTCTACCGCGAAAGTAGTGCGTTAAATCACGCGGCCACCGGAGTGGTTCACCTCTAAAAATAATATTGTGAGAGATTTCTCCAAATTATGTTCACGATGTTACTGGCTGTTTCTAATTACTGACGTTTTCCTACCCCAACCCCAGGATGGATATAGATTGTGGATCACGTGCATACAGGATAGAAGGGACTGTGTTTTTTTGTTTAGAATTATACTATAAAATAGATATAGAGTATAAAAGAAGTTGTTTCCATGGCTTTTTATGCCCTTTAGTCTCTACAGGAATAGTAGTCCGGAACCCTTAACGCGATCTTTACCAATAAGGATGACCCTGAAAAACAGACCAAGATTGTTTCCTAGTAAATTTCAATTAAGTTTTTCAACAAGACTGTAACAAGACTACATAACGTCTAGACTGTAACAAGACTGTAACAAGAATACATCACGTCTAGACTGTAACACGACTGTAACAAGAATACATCACGTCTAGACTGTAACAAGACTAGCCCGTAACACTCCTCAAACAAGACTGTAACAAGAATACATCACGTCTAGACTGTAACAAGACTAGCCCCTAACACTCCTCAAACTAGACTGTAACAAGACTACATCACGTCTAGACTGTAACAAGACTAGCCCGTAACACTCCTCAAACAAGACTGTAACAAGACTGCCACGTGTGTTTGTTTCTAAAAACTACACCCAGATTTCACTACACAAGCGTATTTCGGCTTGGTGTTTATATATTATGTGACAATTTATTTCTCCCCCCAACAAAACTACACATCTATACAATTCCACATTAAACAACAAAAATTTAAACGGTTGACTCCTAACTGCCTAATAAATAATTAAAGTTTGGCCATTAAATTTTAGTACTAATATATTTATAAGCAAAAGATAATTTCAATAAACATTCTAAAGGCTTTTGGAGGTTTTTTTTTAACATTATACTACAGTTTTTGTTTGAATTCCAACCTTAATACTACATTAACTTTTCAACAACAACAAATTACAAAATGTTGTAAACATTACAAAAATTTAAGTTCAATTACTATATTAAAAAACCTAGCCATCGAGGCGCATTATAATACTACAATTTGATGGTGACCTGGTGGTCTGGGGGTAAGGTGTCAGACTTCTGTGTGGTGGGGGTCCGGGGTTCAATACTCGGTCCCGGCACAGATTTATCTGTTTACCAAACCCTTCCTTCACCTCTGACAAGACGTGTATTAATCACAACTTGTGAATATGTAGAATGCCAGGCCTCCACCGTGGTTCGGATCCCACGTTAAACTGTAGGTCCTCCATTTCATCTCACAATAACCCTACCATTACACATTAGCTTAAGTGGAAATAATCCGAACGGATAGTAAGACACCGTGCTAATAATGATGATGATAATAATAATATTAATAATAATAACAGTCCAATTTGGATGTCTTATCAATGTTTTATTTGATATATGTTTCTGAATGTGTTTCTCTATTTACCAGAACTGACGCAATGAAACCGTATCTGCAAGGCACCTTCGCAGCGATCCTGATTTGTCTGACGTCCCTTATTTTACAAGGGGGGGCGAGAGAAATACCTCAAGAGCAGGATTGTGAGTGGATTGAAGACGACGGAAATAATTATTCTTCTCAAATAAGTGTAAATGGCACCAATAGTGATCGCAAAAAACTGTGTTTCAAGCTTGGGAATCTGCAGGTATATTGTTTTATTAGTTGTCTCAGCTTATTTTTCATTATATCATAAATAATGAACGCCTCATGATCATTAAGTGTAAATAGTATATTCTTCCAAATTTGAGTCAATGTTTAATGTGTCCTTAAAAATTAACAAACATATAATACGTCAAGTGGTTTGAATACTGTCAAAATGTTTAAAATAATATCAACTTTGTTCAGAATAGGTCTTTATTTTATCAAATAATATAATAGTGTGATGTATTCTAGAATCCCAGGTGTAAACGTATTTTATTTTCATGTTCCATATTACTTAGTAAATATATTTTATTTTATTTATTATTTAGCACCGCGTCTTACTAACCGTTCGGGTTATACGCTTAACTACTAACAACGCTAATGGATTAGGAATTGGGGAGGTTGAATAGAGGAAGTGAACCCGCATTTGCGTGGAAGGAGAGGGGGAAAACATTAGTAAATATACATACATATAGCAACAATGACATATAATTAGTTACTATAAGAATACACCAAACTGGGCCGATAATCAATAAATTTTAAATTAATCTAAGAAAAATTCTAACTCAATGCTATATTGAAAAAACACTATATCATGTTATAAACAATCTGTGCCTTTTAAACGTGAATAGAGTTTCTACCTATCGTTGAAGGAGGCCTGTATTAACATATCTAAATAAAATATTAACTAAATCGTACATAGTAATAGTAATCTCCTAAAAAATGTATAAACATATCTGTCAAGTAGGCCTACTACGATCATGAAAGAGACATAAAAATAATCTGTTAATTTTAAAATGAGGTACTAAAATATCTAAGTATTTTTAAGACCATCTAAATCCTTTAACTTTCAAAGTATATATTTTAGATAATATAATAATTGGCTTTATTTCAAGAGTTTGTAGATGTATAGCAGATTGATTTCCTATTATATTTTAATTAGTAAAAATGTATAACCTACATTTAAAAAAATAGTAAAATATCTATCTTAAACAAACTATCCCTATAACATCTAAACATTCTAGAACAACAAAATCATTGAAATATTTTATGTTAGCTCTTTTTTTTTTACTGTTATATTTATAAAAATATAAGGGAAATCTATTCGTATACTAATATATACAAAGTAGTCTAAAACTTGTGTCTTTTAAATGTTTAAAATGGCGCTAGCAAGCGTCTTAGTGAACCTTCTGGTGACTAGCACCGATTTAAAGAAAACCTTAGTAGAATAATATGTAGTAAGTATTCGTTTGTTAGCTACTTTATTTTTAAATACAAAAACTTTAAATCTGAATTGAGGTTGTATACGGAAAACTGTTTGTGATTGTATCCCGGATATATCTACAATGAAGGAGGCGTCCACACATAATATTTTAAATTCAAATTTTGACTATATTTGGTCATGTATAGAATATGGTTTGTTGAAAAATGTTTTGATACACTAAACAACCTAATATTTAGAATTTAGTGAAGACATTGATTTTAATTCGTATGAGCCTCTAATCCCAAAATAAAAATCATTACTATCTGTTTTGGTGCTTGTGTGAATGTATGTGATGTTCTCTAAAACTCGAAAGATTCCTTTAACAGGTACAAGTGCTGCACAATCCTAAGATAGGCAAAGACATGAAGGACGAAGGTTTTTGGAATCTGCAGCTAAGACATTCAAATGGGAAATCAACTCCTCAATACCGTCAACGTTCGCAGTTGATTCAGAGTTATTCTGAGGGTAAGATATTTACGTTTGAATAGTTACAGATTACAGAGTTATTTTTAGTGTTGCTTGTGTTAGTTAAAAAACTAACATGTATTACAGAAAGTGTATCCACATTTTCATGGAGGGAGAGTGCAAAACCACAGTACACATGACCGGGATCGAGCCCCGATCTCCCTGTTTCAGGCTGTTTAGTGCAACACACTAGAATGAATTACTGCTAGATGAACTTAGAACTAGCGTTATATGATTTATCACTGTGGTTTTTACCTCCTCTCTCCACGCTAGTACAGGCGGATATCCTCAAGGAACTCTTCAGTCTTACTTGGGACTGGATTGTCAAGAGAGTTCAAATCCCGGCTTTGTGTATTGTGGTTACTCTATCCTGAATTACTTACTATTATACCTTAGCTAAAATGCTGGTACAAATCATCCGAATTTCTTCTTCATCTCCCCTATCTCATTATTATAAATATGTGGATATCCCGAATGGGTAGTATTACGTGGTACCCATATAATCTTTTCTTCAAACTACCTCACTCCTTGTCGCTTCATAAAATAGAAGCCGGTGATTGCCCTCGTGGGTCCAACACTTTAGCTTCGTAGTGGCGTGTCTGTCTTCATAACTAAGGGTCCCATGTTCAATTCCCGGTATGGCCGA
>CABFWO010000341.1:0-30429 GCA_902155825.1 Timema genevievae
AAAACCACCCCTTACTGCCCCAGGGTCGTATTGTCTATACATGGTAATAATAACCCCTTTGATCAATGTGAAATGGATTGGTTTATTTCACCCCTACATGGTCAGGCAGCTGAAAACAGGTTTTGATATCAACAAAATAATACTAGAAAAATATCCACGTTTATATTTTTGTTTAAGAAGAACAAATGACTATCTTTTTTTAAGTACCACTCATGCATGACAATATAACATTAATTAAATTATAATTTGAGTCAGTAGACTAGCTCGCCCGTGAAGATGGGTTTTGAAAAAAAGGTCGGAAAGGTTTGCAAAAAAAGTTAAATAAAAATAAATGGTACGACATCATTTTAAATATTCATTCAATTATCCTACTAACATAATAAACCTGATATAAGTAAACTACCTTTGAAAAACTTTATCAATCACGTAAAAAACTCTCCAAATAGCCATTTTGTACAAAATAAATAGAGCCATTATCAAACAATATCAGTTTATAAAAAATCAGTCACTTTACCTTTGGATTAAATGTTCTCCGATAGACAAGTACACAATGTTATTTAGTATGTAAACCAGTCTCCATATACCCATTTTGAACCAAAATTTCAGAAAATATCAATTTTCAAAATTTACTCAGCATTAAACTACTCTCAAAATAATTGGTCTCTGAAAATAAAAGTTTGCATTGATATTTACTATATAAAACACCATCCAAACATCGTAGTGGCCATTTTCTACAAATTTCAAAGTTTTAAAAACCTATTAGCAGTAAACAGCTACCTGTAATTTTATAGCTAAAATTAAAATCACAATTTTATCTTGAGGTATGAACATTTAACTTCCATAAAATTTAAAAGAAATCCACCAAATTGTGTAGGATGTCATCTCGGCCACATTTGATATACAACCAGAAGGACAGACTGAATAATTATTATTGTATGTACCCAATTTTTTAATTCGAGGCCACATCAAACGAATACATCCATTTTAACATCGTGTTATAAAACGTTAACGATTAAAAAAAACTTCCTCTAAAAGCGAACAAAACAATCTAACCACGAATTCATAACGTTCTAAAAAACCACGATCTAAAACTATCATTTAATCACCCAAAAAAATCGTACCGAAAATTAAATGTATATCATATCGTTGATTTGAGTTCGGAGGTTCTGTTTCATATGTTTGGCCTCCAAAATGAAAATGCGGTCATGACCAAAGTGTGTTTGAATCAAATAAACAAACGAAGCTCGGTGGTTGTCACGTCAAGGTGTGGTAAATGTTTCAGTTTATTGGCGTGTGTTTACAATTTGTTAGCAACCATCGTTGAAATGTATATTAATATCACGTTTAAATTATAAGCCCGAGAGGTTATTGGATTCAAAATATTACACAGACGTTTCTTTTAATCCCTTAAAGACTAGCGATGATTTTTACTTTTTCGACCCCTTGAAGAGAGAAGTATTGTGATAGAAGAAAAAAAACTCAAAATTTTTATAAGTGTTGACATTTCATGACCGCCTGAAACCAAAAAAGTGTTTTTTTTTGCGATGGCGTTTATCTTTCCGTGTCTCGGGTTAGAGCCGAAACCGTTTTACCAATTGGGCTAAAACTATGTATTTAGGGTTTTCATAAGGTTCTTCGGAGGAGATTTTGAAATTAGATATCTAATTATAAAATTAAGGGTAGTTTACTGAAGGGAGAAAAGATAACAAAAATTGAAATGCTCAGAATCTGTTTAGAAAGGTTTTGATTAAATTTTTGTATTTAGAAACTGTTTAAGACTACAAACCAAATGACGATTTTCATTTTTCCTTGAAAAGCGCTTTAAGATTACTAGACATAATTATTCAGAAATTTTCAATTTTGATATATCTCGCAAATATTTGAGATACGAAATAAATGACCATTGTAAAGATGTGGTACTAGTAAAAATAAAAATCTTTTGTTTGATATATATGTTTATAAAACCGATAGTTTTTTAGTTATGAGCAAACATATATATATTTTTATGGAGTACTCTTAAATATGATATTGATTATTATTCTCTTTTTGGGAACAGAAATTCTCCTCTTTATTCAATGTTTTGTAACAATATATATTATTTCATTCATAATCTTTTGTGGCTTGTGTCTGCGACAGTGAAAATTATTTCATTTCACAAGTCTTACAGGTTTTTAGTAAATCTCTCTATTTTAAGATTAAAGAGAGAAAGAAAAAGTATGTGCGGCACACCGTACCATTTATGTATTTTAGTATTTCAAGCCATACTAACTTTTGTGCTTTTATAGACTTAAATTAATTTTAGAACACACAGTAATGAAGGCGATTTTTAAAGGAAATGCACCACAATTTGCTTTAGATACAGACTGGAACTAAAACAATGCCAGTACTCCCACTTATAAATCGAACCCGTGCCTTCGGAGTCAGAATACAGCCGGTTAACTCTGAACTAAATTTGTAGGTCACTTTCTTTGCCTATCACTTAGGAGCCATGGATAATGTAACGGACTCTTGTTTAGAGGGATGGATACCAACTAAGCCAAATTATAATGGGTTTTACACAATGTAGTTCTCCATCCTCTTTCTAGCCGAATTATTGTGCGTATTATTTGCATTTTTCATCTTAATTTTTTAACATTTAAGCTACTCATTGCCAATTTAAGTAGATTTTTAGAACCATCTCTTAATACCTACTCGAGTTATAGGCCTATGTATTAATTACATTGATGACTAACGTTTTAGGGATTAGGAAGTTTGAATTTAGAATAAGTGTAGCCGCATTTGCGTGGAGGTGGGTTTGATAACAATTTAGGAAAAACCACCCTCAGTACAACCGATCGGTATCCAGCCCCGATATACCCATCTTCGGTGGTGGAGTCTATTGAGAGAGTAGCGACTTAGACCATGAGGCCATCGAAGCGGCTAATTTAAGTAGTTAATACTAATTGCTCTGACCGTTTGTTTATTATGGTAAGGAGCTGCATCTAAGTTTAGAAACCAAATCAGAGGTTAATTATAGAATGTCCGTTCGTAAAACACGTGAAAACTGTATATTTATTACAAGAGTCACTTTACTAAGTACACATTTCAAAATTGGGAACGCGTTAAAACTGCATATTATCAGATTTACATTACCAGTAAATATTTCCAAAACTTGACACTTGGAACACTACAATTTACCAAATTCATGTTACGAGTACTACTCATTTAATGAACGAAAGAACGTGAAAACTACAATCTAAAAGATTTACATTCGCATTCTTACACATTTCAAGAGTGAAAGATGTAAATACTGCACAATACCATATTTAATTCAACACTCCTAAACACTCCGTTATAAACATGCTTTAATTTGATTAAAATGTTGTAATTATATTACTAGTAACAATCTTTATAATAAAGGTGTAAGCACTTTAATTAGCTATAATTTATTATGTTAAAAAACAGTAAATCACACAGTTAAAATATTTAATATATAAATTAAAATTGTTATTTTTTTATCTATTAAATCTATTACATGTATATACAACCAAACTATGTATACCTGTTCGGAAACTCTAGCCCAAACTACACATATAGCTTGTTTGAACCAAAAGTAGTACAACATCCCTGTTCACTTACATCCGGAAAACTATGATAATACCATTAAATTGTGTTCAAAGTTTTGGCGTACAGCGCCGGGATATCACAGGTGTTCAAGCATGCAGGTTGCATAGGAGCTAGGCGCGCGGCACTACACACCTTGACATCTTGTAGCACAGCAGCAGAACAGACCACAATTAATAATAAACAAAATTCCAGTCCATCTAAAAATAGGAATACGTTCTGTGGGTCATCATTAACGGCCCTACATCACAGAAAGTACTTGCTATTATTACATGGGCAGTGCCACGCGCCTAACTCCTATGTAACTTGTTGTACACGCATGCTTGAACATATTTGCTATCCCGGCTCTAAACGCCGAAACTTTGAACATAATTTAATGGTATTAGCATAGATTTCCGGATGTAAGTGTACAGGGATTTTGTATGAATTTTGGTTCAAACAAGCTATATGTGCAGTTTGGGCTATAAGTTTCCGAACATCCTGTATACTGTACATATATATTATTAATTA
This sequence comes from Timema genevievae, assembly GCA_902155825.1. Lineage (NCBI taxonomy): Eukaryota > Metazoa > Arthropoda > Insecta > Phasmatodea > Timematidae > Timema > Timema genevievae. The sequence goes on from CABFWO010000341.1 coordinate 4,114, forward strand.
GTGACCTATTAAATTATATAAACAATCAAACTATATAAAGCATATCGTTTAATTGTGTGATTTATTAATATTGATACACACTATAAACTATATACATATAGTTAATTGTGTTGTATATTGATTTTTTTTGCATGATACATATATACCTAGCTTATTTTAAAAGCTATTAAATTTACTATAAAAGATTCGTATTGTAAATAAATTTACAAAGTCTAACCAAAATAAAGAATGTTTAGGGTATATAAAGATATATATATAAAACTGACATAGTAATGCATTCTTCAAGACGACATCGTTTCTTCAACTTAATTTTAATATAAAAACAAAACCCAGGAAAGGTTTCGGAAATAAAAATGACGGATGGCACTTATAAAATGTTCCCTTAGGAATAAAGTCACCCTCCTGTCAATGAGGCCTACTCTTTGACAGAATCGAACCGAAGAAGCCGACATAAAAAAAATATAAACCCTCCGCTAAGTTATTGTCGCGGACTTAGTAGATAAACTTGTGTTATATACAGCAGAAACCTTTCTTGCGGTAGTCGTCCCGTATGTTGCCATAGCTACAACACGAACCACGGGAAATTTGACGATGTCGAAAATCTTCTCCTCACCCTCCAGTTTCCCCGTTCTGGATCGCGTGGCAAGGTGTAGAGACTTTCACAAGGGTGGCTCGTGTACAACAGAGTATAGATACTTTCAAGAGGATAGCTCGTGCAGCTCATGGTTTAGAAACTTTCAAGAGGGTGACTTGTGCAAGGCAAGGTGTAGAGAATTTCACGAGGGTGGCTCGTGCAAAACAGACTATAGAGACTTTAATGAGGATAGCTCGTTCAGCTCAAGGCATAGAAACTTTAAAGAGGATGACTTGTGCAAGGCAAGGTGTAGAGAATTTCATGAGGGTGGCTCGTGCACAACAGACTATAGAGACTTTCATGAGGATAGCTCTTCCAGCTCAAGGCATAGAAACTTTAAAGAGGATGACTTGTGCAAGGCAAGGTGTAGAGAATTTCACGAGGGTGGCTCGTGCACAACAGACTATAGAGACTTTCATGAGGATAGCTCGTCCAGCTCAAGGCATAGAGACTTTAAAAGGATGACTTGTGTAAGGCAAGGTGTAGAGAATTTCACGAGGGTGACTCGTGAACAACAAAGTATAGAGATTTTTATGAGGATAGCTCATGCAGCTCAAAACATAGAAATTTTAAAGAGAGTGACCTATGCAAGTCAAGGTATAGAGACATTCATGAGGGTTGCTTGCTTTATGCATGCTATATAGACATACATGAAGGTAGCTAATGCAAGGATGGGTGTAGATACTTTCGTGAAGGCAGCTCGTGTAAGTCAAGATATAGAGACGTTCATGAGGGTGGGTTGTGCAAAGCAAAATATACATAATTATATGAGAGAGAATTGGGCAAGGCAAGATGTAGAGAATTTCATGAGGGTAGCTCGTGTAGTTAAAGGTATAGAGACGTTCATGAGGGCAGCTTGTATAAGGCAAAGTGTAGAGATATTTTTTTAGGGTGGCCTGTTCAAGGCAAGGTATAATAACTTCATGAAGATGACTCATGCAAGTCAAGATGTAGAGACTTTCATGAGAGTGGCTCAAGAAATGCTAGGCAGAAACTTTCGATAAGCTGCCTCATGCAAGGCCAAGTATAGATACTTTCCTGAGAGCAGCTCATGTAAGGCAACGTGTATATAATTTTACGAGAGTGGCTCGTATTTGGAAAGTTTATAAACATCAAGATTTAAATAATAGAAACTTTTAGAAAATATAATTTCTATTTTTGCCAAAATTAATAATATTTTACTTGATTATTAGTCTTATTACATGGGGATTGAATCAAAAGTGACAGCTGCAGATCACATAACTTGACGTATTAATAGATGGAATGACCCGATTCAGTGTCCGCGTGTTCTAACGCGCTACTCTCGCAGCAGATTAGACTGTCGATGACGGGGAACTCGAGACTCGAATTTTGGTCGGGTGTAATGAGAGTGGGTTTTCCCAAATTGGTTTCCCACTCTTCATCCACGCAAATGCGGGTACACTTACTCTAAATATAACCTTCCTAATCCCTAAACCATTGGCGTAATCAGTACATAGGTGTATAGCCTGAACGGGTAGTAAGGCGCGGTGCTAAAAACAAAAACGTGGAAGAAGGAGATCTAGTTTATCAAATTGGGTGATATAAAATGACATAAAAGGTTTTCCTAATAACAAAGATGTAAAGAACCTCCCTGATTATTCCCATCTAGTCTTTATACCTTGGACTCGATGCCAAGATAGACCGTTGACGGGTTGCGGGGAGGGTGGAGGGGCGGGAAGCTGAGTATCAACACCGTCTACAAAATGTCAGAAGGAAAAGTGTGATGAAGAAGGAAGTTGGGATATTTTATTTCCCTTCACGCCTCTGGCTCATCTTTATTTCATTCAACACTTCCCCCCCTTCCCCCGCCTCCCCCATCCTAACCAACGTTGTTGAAGAAAGGGAGGGAGGAGTGTTTCAGAAAACCATCGTCTTCTCATTATGAAAACTGTTTGGCATCGGGCCCTCCCCGTTAAGTTGGGATTCTTGTGGTTGTTATATTGCAAACGTGCCTTCTTTTCCAGATGGGGAGGTGCCAAGGGGGGGTAAACATGAATACATGAATACATGAAATGTCAACTTTGCTGTTAGCTGGCTGTCTCTCGTAATGCACGGGGGGAGGGGGGTGTTAGCTTTACTTTTGGCGGGGACTGTAAAGTATTCTAGTTTTTTTAAGCTTTCTATAGAAGTTCCCATAAAATGAAAGTGGGTTTCTAAATATCTTGAAGTCTCCTCCTTGATAGGTCCTCCATTAATGCGATAAATACTTGTGAATTACAGTGTGAACTTCATTTTAGAGGACCAGGTAGGGTTTTACTACACGGATAGTCGGATATATTCTGACCAGGAGGGGGCAGGGGTGTCCCCACGGATAGTTATATATATATATATATTCTGACCAGGAGGAGGTAGGGGTGTCCCCACGGATAGTTATATACATTTTGACCAGGGGTGTCCCCAAGGATAATTATATATATATATTTTTTCACCAGAATGGGGGAAGAGCTTTCCCCACGGATAATGGGTTCCATTTTGACCAAACTGAATCTCCATTTTCTTCATCCTTTTTTTAACCAAATATTTTCTTACTTGTGTTTGAACATGCTAAATATATTCCCGTCATGTAAGGTAACAACATATAGTTTCACAACTTTAAATAATAACCAGTAAAGCTATTATTCAAAATATATTTGTATAGCGTTTAACCATCACTAAGGAACGAGCCAAGAATATATTTCTTTCAAATCTAAATAAGAGTTTAGGAGTTCAGGGAAATTTGAATTTAAACATATAAATAAGTTATATTTAGTATCGCGTCTAACTACACGTTCGTGTTATACGCTTATATTCTAAAAATGCTATTGTTTTTTAGGTATAAGGAAGGCTATATTTATAGTAAGTGTACCCGCATTTGCGTGGAGGTAGAGTGTAAAACCATTTTGAAATAGCCACCCTCAGTACACCCGGCTGAGATTCGAACCTCGATCTCCCCGTCATTGGCAGTTTAGTCTACTGCGAGAGTAACGCCTTAAACCATGCGGCCACCGAAGCGGGTAAGTTATATATTACAGACGACTAATATTTGAAAGTTTATCAAAAGTACTACATATATCAGTGTTGCGCAAACATTTAAAGTTCACGGTACACATAACACGCCTATTTTATTTTTTTGTTTTTTTGCGGTGCACTGTTTTGTTTTAGGTACGCAAAGCGGCAGCAGAAAATTGATTACGCACCCAGTCCAACGGTTGTACAGTAAATCAGAATTAGGAAAATATAGACTATGTTTTTAATGTTAGTTCAAATGTTCCAAAAAAATTAAAGGTTGAAGTTATTTTTCTGTGCCCACTTCTTTAACATTTGGAAACATTTCGTTCAAAACATTAGTACTTTTAACAAACCATAGCTATAACTTCGAAAGAAAGCTTTTTATTTTGTCAAATGTATTTAAAATATCAGTAATCAAGAGTAAGAAATGTGGATTACATAATATTGCTGTCGCTAATAACAACTTCATTCGTGTTCTTATTGAACAACAATGCGTGGTGCTCTGGGTCAGGGGTCAGCAAACCTTTTATATCCAAGGGCCAAAGTTTCTGTCTCTTGTTAGGTCGCGGGCCACAAGACTATACTTATAATATTAGGATTGAACACTTGATATAGTATTTTTCTTTTGTCGTCCCGAGTTTCTCAGTGGTGACGAGGGAACGTGAACACTCCCGACTGTGTGCGAACACTCCCGACTGTGTCCGAACACTCCCGACTGTGTCCGAACACTCTCGACTGTGTCCGAACACTCTCGACTGTGTCCGAACACTCTCGACTGTGTCCGAACACTCCCGACAATGTACGAACATTCCCGACTATGTACGAACATTCCCGACTATTTACGAACACTCCTGACTGTGTCCGAAATCTCCCGATTGTGTCCGAACCCTCCCGACTATTTTCGAACACTCCCGACTGTATTCGAGCCCTCCCGACTATGTACGAACATTTCCGACTATGTACGAACACTCCCGACTATGTACGAACACTCCCGACTATGTCTGAGCACTACCGAATATGTTCTACCCCTCCCGACTATATTATAACACTTCCGACTGTGTCCGAACCCTCCCGACTATTTTCGAACACTCCCGACTGTATCCGAGCCCTCCCGAATATGTACGAACATTCCCAACTATGTTCTAACGTACCCGAAATAGTACTTTCTCTCTTGTCTACTAGAGCAGTCGTTTATTGGTTCAAGGTACATTCATTCTGTATAAAAATGTAATATTTTTCTTCGCGTATAAAATAATCTGTATTTGTCATTTTTCCTCTTGAAATAACTTTATATTTCTCATGGGCTGATGGGTCGCAAACATATGTTACGTTGGATCGCAGGTGGCCTACGGGCCACATGTTGAAGACCACTGCTCTGAACTGTGGCCATACGGCACACCTAATTCGCCGCCACGAAACTCCTTTTGTTGAACACTGGCATATCTGATTATAATGATGTCGTAAATTTAATCCTGTACCGCCCAATTGATAAATAGTTTTGTCACATACATTAACTGTTGATTAATTAATACTAATGGTAGCTGCTACAAAACAGATGCAATGTTGCCAAATTTCCCATAATGGATCGTCTTGAAAAAAGAAGGTTCTGTTTCTATTCCGTTAGCCTACAATTTTTCCAAGCTACCAATTTATCAACAACAAAAAGAGAAGGCAGTTGACTATAACCAACCCTTCACCCACCCTCTCGAACAACCTCCTTTCACTGCGTAAAATCCCCACAACCCCTTCACACCCCTCTCTATTCTCCGACACAGTATTATTAATCTCCTTCCAGAAAATCCCCTAAACCAACTTTACAGCTACAAAATATATCATCGCTTACAACGTGTAAGAAATATACATAGAACAACTTCTAACCCCACAACCCGCCATTTTTCCTTGCCCGCCATTTTTTTTAAACACGAAAACAAAGCAACCTCTTGCCTTCCCATTTTTTAATGTATTCTTCTTGCTTACCATCACAAACACTTCCGCGTGAGAAAAAAAAATGGAACCTCTAGGAATGTGTGAGGATTACTTTACATTATCTTGTTATCTCCTTGGAGTCAAGAAGTTTTAAGAGGTATTTCCTGACAAAATGGAAGGTTTCAGCCATTGCCAAAAGCCCGCAATAATATTTACAATTTATTTTAAATACCAGGTTATTTAAAAGCGGGGTACAGTTAGTAATTATGCGTAGTGATAGTTAACTTTATGAGTACTGCGCTTACTACCCATTCGGGTTATTAAACTAAGAACTAATTATGCTAATGGGTTAGGGATGAGGAAAGTTAAATTTAAAGGAAGTGTAAACTACCCTCAGTGCATCCAACCGAGATCAAACCACGATCTCTCCATCATCATCAGTCTAATATTTTGTGAGATAGACGCCTTATACCATGCGGCCACTGAAGTGGGTCAATTAATTAACTAAACGTGAATTAATGTAGCCATTTAAAAAATAAATCAGATAATGTGTAGATTTTTGTAATAAAAGCCGACAATTTTGAGATTTTCTTTGAAAATTAGAAGTATTTGTAGATTTAATTTCTTTTAATTTGGGAGAGGATGTGATTTAGAGTGTAGGTGTCTGGTCTCAGCTTACAACTTGCTCTGGTTTGCTAATGATGGGTAGGTCAGCGATCGAATCCCAGCTAGGTGTACCGAGGGTGGTTTTTTCATAAATAGTTTCTCACTCTCCCTACAGGCAAGTGCTGTCACATTTCCTTTTAAACTCTACCTTACTCATTATTACATCATCAGTGTAATTAAAACGTGTGAATGCCCTCTTTAGTGATTGAATGGTCTAAGGCAGGGGTGTTCACTCCGTGGCCCGCAGGCCATTTGCGGCCCACCGTTACATTTTTTTGCGACTCGATGGTTCGTGGAAAATACAAAAATTATTCCAAAAAAATAAAATAAATAGTCCTCAAGCGCGTTTTCTTAGGGCCATTTTCTTGAAGCAGTTTATCATTTAAGATGAATTTTATGCCGATATATTTTATATTATCAACCAATAAAATTAATACTTATTTACGTATTTTACGTTATTTTATAAACGATTTTTGCTTTTTGCGCGTAGAAAAGTACTGCGTTTTAATACAAAATGTGTACTTTGAACCGGAAAATGACAGTTCTAGTAGACAAGACAAATCCTGCTACTTCCTGTTTTGAAACAACAGAGAACATACTTCACGAGAAATCCTAATCCCCAGTGTTGGTTCAAGTGTCTAAGATTGAGTTAATACGAATATTTTAATATTGATTTCAATCGGAATATTGGGGTTACATTGTTGTGGCCCACTAATCAACAAGAGACAGAAACTTCGGCCCTTGGGCATAAAAAGGTTGAGGACCCCCGGTTTAAACCGTCACTCCTGCATTAGACAGGACTGCGGATGTTTGGGAGATCGAGAATTGAATACCGGCCGAATGTGCTGAGGGCGTTTTCTCCTTAAGGTTTTTTACACTACCTCCCTTGACCCCCCTCCCCGACCACACGCAAAAACGAATCGCTTCATATAAATTCAACCTTCCATATCTGTAACACGTTATCGTAATTAGTACATATTCGCACAACCAGAGAATGGGTAGTAAGACGTGATGTCGAATAAAAACTGTGTACGTCTTGAATGGGTGGTAAGACTAAGAATTAAAAAAGTACTCTGAAAGGTTACGCTTTGCTACTGGTTGTAAAATAGATTCTCGTTGAGTGTTTTTTTTCTTTCGGTAATTAACTAACCTATTGATTACTCCGCCATTGTTGACTCTACAGAAATAAAACCGTCAGTTGAATTTATACCGTAACATTAGGTAAAAGGGATGAGGCGGTCCCTTATAGAGGTTTTCATCTTAAGAGCGTCTCCCATCACTGAAAATCGCTAGTAGCTCCCACACAAGTTTCTTCACCGAAAGTTAACAAAACGTCCGCGTCAGATGGAGCCCATTACTTTCCATCTTGCGGTTAACAGCGCTACCTGTTTCACTCGCAAACATATCTCTCACTCTCAGGCCTATCTCTCATTCACCAGCCCTATCTCGCGAGACCTTCTTCCATATGGCGCGAACTTACTGCTAATTTATCTCTTGTTACGGAATAAAATCACTAACTAATCCTAGTTTGGTTACCACCCCTTCTCACACCCTTTACCCCCCTTCTTCCTAACACCAAAGAAATAAAATAAATAGTCCTCAAGAGCGTTTTCTTAGGGCCATTTTCTTGAAGCAGTTTATCATTTCAGATGAATTTTATGCCGACACTAATGTTCGGCAATTAAGTTAACTAGCCTAATTTTTTTATTTCCATAACATATATATTTAAGGGAGATATTTACCGGCGTGCTAAGATCAGTCAGAGACGTTCAGAAATTCTACTTTTTATTAAGCGTTATTTATATTTCTTTTATACAAATGTGTGCTTGAAATTTGCTTATTTTTCAAGCAAAGTAACTGGAACGAATTCTGTCAAAGCTTCTTTGAATAATAACTGAAACCATTCTTAATTTAAAGTAACATTTTTAAGAACTGATTTAATAATACCCTATTTGGCAGTTTAAATTTAATTTGTAAATTACTAACCATATCTCGTAAACTATAAATTACTGATATACATATGAATACAAATGAAGTGAATTAATTAGTGAATGCTATGAGACCGAATCACATCGGACACGCCATTAACATGCAAATGCTGTAACTACCACGCTTGTATTTTATTTTAACGTCCTCGAAAACGAGATGATAGAAATTTAAAATCTATCAATTTTCAGCGTTGTTCTTTTTTTTTCCCTAAAATAAAACTCCCTTCCGAGTAATCACCACATTATTTGTGTGTGTATGTGACGACTATTTTTTAAATACGTTTATTGATTAAAATACTGGAGGTAAAAGGGAAATTAGAATCATATGTATATTGAAGGTGAATATGTTCTGTAAGCGAATTGGAAAAAAAGATTAAAGCTTCTATCTAATAGAAAATTGATTATTTAATTCAAATGTTGATAATCCTTGCGAGGAGTATAAAATGGTTGATACTATTTTGAAAAATTCCACTTTGATTCTATATTTTTATAACAATCTATCTGAAAATAACGTAAAGAAAAATATGCTTCTGTTTCGAATATTGATAGGACGTAACTGTTTTTAATTAATAGAAGTGTTCGAAGTTCATTTTTTAGGGCGTAGTGAATTATAGATGGAGATTGAAACATATCTAGATGTACCAGGTTCAATCCCCAGCGCTTACAGATTCTTCTGTAAAACAGTAGATCTGAAACAGGATCAACTCAGCCTCACGAGGACAAATGATGAGATACTTTGAAAAATATGTAGCGGCTCCGGTCTATAAAAATGAGATTAACGACTGGAGGTCTCGTTGAGAATACAACATTAAACCATGTATCCACAGAAGTTGGCACTATATTCGCTAGAAAACGGTGGCTGCTTGGTTGGTATAACTCTATTGAAGGATGACATGAAAATTTAAAAAATCTAGATGGTATCTACAATCCAATTTTAATAAAAATAACCTTTTAAAAAATACAAATCTTTTTGTGTCCAGCAATGATAGCTGCAGATCACATGACTTGACGTATGGATACGTGATCTAGAAAATTTATATCTTACAGATAATTTTATTCAAGGACTGATCAAGATTTTTAATTCAGCCCTAAGTTTGAGGGTAGTTTAATAACAACTAAATTTTGTAAATTAAAATTTTTGAAACAGAATTTTTACAATTTTGATCAAAATATATATCTGTGTACCGTAGTGTATTACGTTATCTATTAATAAAAGTTTATTTTAATTTATTCAAAACCTAAATAAGAAAAAGTATGTACGATTTTGTAGTACCATAAGTATTTTCTTGAAATTATTCCAATCCTTTTTCTGAAATGTAGTGTACAGGACAATTATTTAATAATTTCCTTGTGGGTAACTTCCTTGCTTTTATAATATGACAGACTTCTTTTTTTACTTCATTTAACAGAGAATTTTACGAGTAAAGTGGGGCAGAATATTCCCCTTGTAGGTCCTAACAAATGGAACAGAAATCATTCTCCTTTCTTCCTCCCCCCCATTTACCTGCTTCCAACAACTTCCAATTCATATCTGCTGTTGATGTCGAGACGTTTTTTAAAATGAACCACACTGTCATGGACTCACTCACAGATGTTAAAAAAAAAATCCTAGGTGTAGAGAGATTTACACGAGGTGGCTTCTCGCACAGTTTTTTTTATTTTTTAGCACCGTGACTTGCTATTTGTTCAGGATATATATAAAATATATATGTATATATATATAAAAATTACGCCAGTGTGTTAGGGATGATTGAGGTTTAATTTAGAATAATTGTAGCCTCATTTGCGTGGAGGAGTGGAAAGCCATTTAGTATTAAAAAACCTCAGTATACCTAACCAAGATTCGAACCTCAATATCTCTGTCAACAGCAGTCTATCCTACTGTGAGAGTAGCACGTTAGACCACGTGGCCACCAAAGTGGGTATGAGGAGAATTGAATTTATACGATGTGTATCCACATTTACATGGAGAGAGAGTGGAAAAACCATTAAGTAAAAAATCTCTTCAGTACACCCTACCGGGATCCGAACCCCTACTCTCCCAATCATCTGTAGTAAAATCTATTGCGAAATTGATGCCTTGGACCATTCGACCATCGAAGCTAGTCGCGTCTTACCACCCGTACCGATTAACTGCATTTAATTATACTATTGAGGTAGGGTTTATGAAGGTGTAACCCGCATTTTCGTGAAGAGAGAGAGATAGAGAGAGAGAGAGAGAGAGGTAAAACATTTAGGGAAAATCATCTTCAGCCGTACATCGACCCAGAATTATAACCCTGACCTGCTAATAATCGTAAAACCATACTTGGTGAGGCTGACATATATAGTTCACGGGACCATTTATGTAGATAACAGTTGATAATAAATTCTACTTAAATGTAAATTCAGTATAGTCTAGTAATTCGAGTTTATCGAGATCGGGCTCATATTGAACTATCGAAAACTCGAAACACACATAATAACCGGCAAAAATGAAAATACTTATGAAATTTATAATATAAAAAGCGCTTAGTTATCTATTTACTTAGTTACTCTATGGCATTAGGAACTCGAAAGTTTATTTCCCCACTTTCAAAAGTGCTTCACCTATCCCTAACTTGAACTAGTTCTATCCATTCCACCTCATTACACCCCATACTTATCTTGAGTTAGTTCTATCCAGTCCACCTCATTAAACTCTATCCCTATTTTGAGCTAGTTCTATCCATTCCACCTCATTACACCCCATCCTTATCTTGAGCTAGTTCTATCCATTCCACCTCATTACACCCCATCCGTATCTTGAGTTAGTTCTATCCATTCCACCTCATTACACCCTATCCCTATTTTGAGCTAGTTCTATCCAGTGCACATCATTACATCCTATTGAACTAGTTATATCAAGTCCCCTCATAACACCCTATATTTATCTTGAGCTAGTTCTATTCAGTTCCCCTCACTACACCCCATATATTTCAGGTCCATTCTAATGCTATCCTCCCATCTGCATCTAGGTCTTTCCAATAGTCTCTTCCCATTGGGTTTGACAGTCAATACCCTAAACACGGTACTAGATTATCCCATTCCTGCTGTATTTCTTGACAATCGTAATCTACGAGACTTGACTATCCTAACAATGTCCTGTGATGAGTACAGGGTATGTAACTCATCACTATCTCTTCTAATACCCAGTGCTTGATTTAAATTTTAAATTACATAATACAAAAATAATTTCGTTAGTAAATGTATGCACTGTACATATACTCTTAGTATGACCCTGAAAGATATGAAGCTTACCTTACATGGTTCCACTATGGCGCAGCTTATAATATAGCCATAGTATATTCTGTTAAGGTAAGACTGTAGCTTTTTTCATGGTACACAGAGTTCTAATTATTTCCATCTTATTTCAAATTGTGATAACTGTTATGACGCGTAGATGCGCATTGTTCTTCTTAATAATATTTTAAATGAGCTTTTACCGGGCGATTCACCCTAGGATTAATTAAGACATATTTTAAATGCATAAATTATAATGACCTCAATTATTACGTCATCGAGAGGTTTGATCCCTTGTATTAGCCAACCTGTTAGTTTCCTTACACCTTGGCTGCAATGGGCTCACGAAGAATGTTCATTTTATTTCTCCAGTTGTCAAGTCAAGTCTCTGTCGTGACGACATCCGCCGAAGACTTTTACAAAGTCAAGTCCAGTATGACAACCATCTTTTTACATTTGGGTGAATTTATAAAATAATAGGTCCTCCTTCCTTCGTATTTCTTAATTTTGTAGTAGTAAACAAGTTAATTAGACACTTTAACTACTGCTTAATTAGAGAAATACTTTTTTTTATCACTACTTCTCGCTACCCGTAAGGATTAGACGCATATGAACTAATTATTCTTGTGTGTTAAGGATGAGGAAGGTTTAATATAGATAAAGTGTAGCAGAATTTGCGTGGATGGAGAGGGGAAAACCATTTATGAATAAACATCCTCAGGACACCTGACCGAGATTCGAATCTCTTCATCGGCAGTCTAATCTATTTCATTAATAAAGCTTTAGACTATTTGACCACCGAAGAGGGTAGTAGAAATACTCGAATGTAAAAATTTTGGTCCAATATCAAGCAAACATAGCATTTTTTTTAGCACCGTGTCTTACTACCCGTTCGAGTGATACGCTTATGTACTAATTACGCTAATGATTTAGGGATGAGGAAGGTTAAATTTAGAGGAAGTGTACAAGAATTCGCGTGGAAAGAGATTAGAAAGACATTCTGAAAAAACCACCCTCGTTACACCTGACTGAGGTTCGAGCCTCGACCCTCCCCCCCTCCATCATCGGCAGTCTATTCTAACGTGAGATTTGCGCACTAGACCATGCGACCATCGAAGTGGATCATAGCATGTTTATAATATTGTAAAATACTTAGTAAAGCATTAGGGGAAAAGAACTCGCTTCAGTGGCCGCAAAGTTTAAGGCTTCACTCTACACTTAACTTGACTTCCGAAGATCAGGGGTGCGAATACCGGTGTGATCTACTGAGGATGGTTTTCTCTAAATGTTTACTCATTCCCGCTCCACTCAAATGTGGTTACAATTATTCTTAATTCAACATTTCTCATCCCTAACACATGAGTGTAAATAGTACTTATGTGTATAATATGAACAGGTAGTAAGATGTGGTGATGAAAAAAAAAGGGAGAAAAAAGAATCTCTTAGACTTATGAATTTATATAATTTTTAAAAACTTTAAAAAAAAATCAATATTTATATATATATTTATATATGCCCAAAAAAACCTTCAACTATTATTCAGTAAGTAGTTTGGTTATTTGGTCGGTAATACCCTAATATGGTTTCGTATAAATGTAATATTTAGTCAATTAGTTTTAATCAATATTACATATAAAAAAAATATCCTTTTAAAAAATACTTCATTTCTGAAAACCTTTCTGATATATTTTCCGACTGTGTCATCTGTCGCAGACCCACAAATCCTTCCCCCCTCTCTTTACCCCTCCGATCACTCTTTCCTCTACATCCTCGCAATCCGACCCTACGAGACTAAATAATATCTTCTGTTCTCCTCGTCTCATTTCCAATTTGTGTTGGTTGTCGACCTGAGAGGGGTTTTGGAGAGGGGGGGGGGAGTAAAAGGGGATAAGGACGATTGTGGAAGAAGAGGGAAGAGGAGTGAGAGAGAGAAGCCCGCGAGCAGCTTGCTCGAACCAATACCGCACGGATCAAGAGAAGATTTGTTCTTTGCTGGTCCTCTGCTCTAGTTGATTGTCTCTGCCCACTTCGTCCCTCCGTTTGTAACACGTCACTATAGCCGAGAGGGATGTAGGGGAAGCGAGTTAAGGGAAGGGTTTGTACAGTTTTTATAGCGAAACACCCGCCTCGGTGGCGTAGTTGGCTAACGCGCTAGTCGTGTTGAGCTAGACTGCTGAGGACGGGGAGATCGAGGTTCGAATCTCGGTTGGATTAACTGGGGGTGGTTTTTTTCCTAAATGATTTTACACACTCTCTCCACGCAAATGCGGGTTCACTTCTCCTTTATTCTACCTTCCCAATTCCTTACCCATTAGTGTAATTAGTACTTAAGCGTATAACCTGAACGGGTAGTAAGACGCGGTGCTAAAAAAATAATAAAATAATTTAGCGAAACATCTTTTCTGATCAAAATAAATACAATATTTCACTAGTAGAAATATATAGTTTAATTTTCTCCACACAGTGATTTCAACAGTTGTTGAATATCTGTCATCAACATCGCAGCGTTAGATGAGAAACTTTTTAAATGAAGATAAAAAGTTGTAATTAAATTCCAGGACACCCTTGACAGATATTCAACAACTGTTGAGGTCAGTACGTGAAGAAAATTAAACTCTATGTTTCTACTGGAGCAATATTTGATTTATTTTGGGTAAAAAAAGATAGCCACGATAATGCCAATCAGATGTTGCACTTAGGTTAAATATTGATAAACTCTCTAACCCTAAACAAATATAAGCTTGTAAACATAGTTTTTCACTTTAAGTATCTAAATGCCAGGGAAATGTAAAGAACTGGTATAGGAGCGTAGAAAGGATTCTTTTAAATCTAATGATGTCATTTAATAAGGAGGGTCACAACAGAAATTGTACTGTCGTTTGTATTTTCCTCCCCTTTGAATGTTCTCCTAATTCTGAACCCAGCCAATAGCACTATAAACTCACTTGGTTTCTGGCGTTTAAGAATTTCTACACGACTATTCTAGAACTTTGGGAGTCCATCTTATACACGTTTAGCTGGGATATTAGGTACAAGATTACGTTCAAACAAGAAATAACAGCAAGGTTTGGATTTACCCACGTTTGACTTTACACCAGATAAATTGGGGTCAATTTAATATGTAGTTATTTTTTATTTTTAAATGTTATTATTTATTTATTTGAGGTATTTAACGTTACCTTTCTGAATCGACTGATTATACCAGCACGCGAGAATGTCTATGAGCGAGAGAGAAATATCCTACCAATTTTGCTGGGAAAAGTATTTTCACATAACTTCCAGGATTCTTTTACATACTACAATTGACATGGGACCAACGGTATTACTTCCCCGCCGAAGAAAGTTGTGCTACAGATTTTTTATCAATCAAGAAAAATCCATCAACCCCGGCTGGGTTTGTACCCACGATCATCATATCCTGAGCGCGAGCATTTTATCCCAAGATGTGGGCGTATAATCCAAACGGGTAGTAAATCGTGGTGCTAAAAAAAATAATTATGGTATTACAATAATGTATCCATATAAAGTCAAATCCGGTTCTAGAAAAATTCTCAACATCATTAAAGACACAAAAGAGAATCTCGTCCATCTGCTGAGAGATGATAGGCTCGTCTCCACTACTGACGTCATCACTGCATAATCGAATATCTTTTGTTGATATTTTTTACTGTGTGTGTTTCCTTCCATTTTTATTCTCCTTGGATGAAGCAGGCGTTATTCCGCGTGTTACGTCTTTATCAGCGCGCACACCTCACGCCATATTTTGTGACCAACACGGTGACACGTATGTGACGTCATGAGTACTCCTTTATCTCTCGTTGTACAATATAATGAAATCCACTCGCCATTCTTCTCTTTAGGAGGTGACACTCAATAGAAACAGGAGGGTTCTAGGTTGACATCAGAACCAGCCAGCTTAGCGCACGTTTTCCTCGATTTATCAACTTGATATACTCTTTAACATTGTCACTGTTCCTTTGTACAAAGGCAAAGGCAGTAAGATTGAATGTAAGTCGGTTCAGAAAGTGCACGTTCATCATCATCATCATCATGAACAGCTTTCTTCGGTGACCTGGTGGTCTAGGGTTAAGGTGTCAGACTTCTGTGCTGTGGGTCCGGGGTTCAATCCTTGGTCCCGGCACAGATTTATCTGATTGCCAAACCCTTCCTTCACCTCTGACAAGACGTGTATCAATCATAACTTGTGAATGTGTGGAATGCCCAGGCCTCCACCGTGGTTCGGATTCCACATTAAATTGTAGGTCCTCCATTTCATCTCACAATCACCCTACCATTACACATTAGCGTAAGTGCGTGTAACCCGAACGGGTAGTAAAATACAGTGCTTATAATTATAGTAATAATAATAATAATAACAGCTTTCAGCCACTGGTTGGGCCTGTTTGGAACATAATCCTCTCCACCACCTCCTCTCTCCCTCCATCTTGGCCCAATCCTCTCCTCTTTCCTCCACACTCCTCCTTACTACCTCTAGCCATATGTTCCTTGGTCTTCCTCTCGTCCTTCTTATCCAACATCCTCCTAAACATCCTTTCCTCTCCATTCCTCTCACACGACCATACCACCTTAGTCGTGCCTTCTCTCTCCTCTCCTGGACTGGCTCTTCCTTTACTATTCCTCTTACTCTCTTTTTTCTCATCCTGTCATCTTCCTTTACAATTCCTCTTACTCTCTCATTTCTTCCTCTCCATTCTCCTCACATGGCCATACCACCTTAGTCGTGCCTTCTCTCTCCTCTCCTGAACTGGCTCTTCCTTTACTATTCCTCTTACTCTCTCTTTTATCACCCTGTCCAATTTTGTCACACCTATTATTATTCTCAGAACACGATTTGAACTATCAAAGCCATAATTAGCAATGGATAATTTCGCTGCCATTGTGCTTTTATTTCGATGCGTGTGCACATATCAACTTAACTGTGATTGGTAGTCCATATAAACTAGTCCTAAGAAAGTTAAAATTGATCAACTACTACGGGGTACGGAACAGGATAGGGATACGGGTCAGGACTCTGTAGAGAAAGCAATCTGATACTGTGTCATCGATTTCTTACGGACCACCGACTGGGGGATACGGAATTTGTAGATGGAGCCTAGCACCATGGTTTCAGGATCTTCTAGAGACCAGTTATATTAATTCATACTTCATTATCATCAGGGCACAGATTTGATCATCTAAAATGATTAAAATATGAGCTATAAAATAACCTCAAGAATCTAAAAAATTACCTAAAAATATCAGCAAGAACTCGTAATAAAGCACACGACTAAATCATACATATATTTACAAATGTAAAATACAATGAAAAGGAGTTTAACATCTGAACTCTTGCATTCTGCTAAATATAATATTGATTTACAGATATCTGCTTCAGGAGTAATAGCTACCCCCTCCCAACGCAACCCTCTCCAGTCTGGTTGCAGTCTCACCGAATGTATATTTTACAACCAAACGAGCAAAGAGAATACAAAGTTCATGGCTTATATTATCTTTTCTTTCCTACAACTGTGTTATTAAAAAAGTTTGCATTTATAAAATATCTATAATATATAAAAATATACTTATTCATCAGAAAAATGCCTAAAAATTATTTAATAACATAAATAATAACACTTAAAAGAATGACCTTAAATTCCTAAATGACAAATAATGATAAAAAAATTACTTTTAAAATAAAGATTTCTACAACAAGAAGATCATGAACAAAGTTTACGTAATTTGATTATTAAATGTGACAAACAGGAAAAAGGAAAGATGGCATGTCATCAAAATCCGGGCCCTGATTATCATAGTAAAAATCCTTTACCATTACTTTCCCTTCCAATGGCCTTCAAATATTCTGAAATTTGTATCTGGAGAAAATCTTCCAACTGTTAGCTGGTACGACAACCCCCCGTTACCTCCACCCCCTCCAATAGCAAGTGTACTTGACACATGACATGGCGTGCCTCTCGTTGACCTAGGTGAAACTCGGCATGCTAACCTATCAGCGGCTGTCAGAGAAAAAACACGCGAGTTGTAACTGTCTACCCCTCTAGAGATATGTTGGTAGAGTTGTGACAGTGTTCGTATCCAGATCAGAGAGGTTTTTCATCACTATTTATATTGCGATAGGTATCAAATTAACGTTAACTTCACTCGCTTCGGTGGCCGCGTGGTTTAAAAAGTTACTCTCGCAGTAGACTAGACATCTGATGACGGGGTGGTTGAGGTTCGAATCTTGGACGGGTGTACTGATTATGGGTTTTCCTAAGAGGTTTTTCTCACTCTCCCCACAAAAAGTCCTCTAAATATAACTTTCCAAATCCCTAGGACCATTATCGTAATTAGTACATAAGCGTAAAACACGAACGGGTAGTGGCATAAAAATAAAAGTCTATGTAGCGTAATGTTCACTTAACGTCCGAGTAATGTAAATAAATGCGGTGTGTAATTAGGGTTAACGTAACGTAGCTTAACGTAACGGAACGTAAAAACTCTAGTAAAACACAGACAGTGAATTTATACTGTTTGAAAACAAATTGTTCGTTAAAATGTAACTAAAAAATTTAGGGCGGTATGCAAGAACATATAGTGAATGCTTAGTGGACCAATAGTGTGGTCCCGAGCACATTGTCACTCCACTTTTTAGCCTATGATGACGCAAGCAAACCCACGCTAGTGTCGACAAAGAATCCAATTAGTCAAGTTCTTGCATACGGCTCTAAAGGCCGGTCGGTACACACAGAACGCTAAGCTAAGCTAAGCTAAGATTTGCTCTGTTAACTCTTTGGAAAAATAGCGGACCATGTATTTAAATGTGCTGGTTCACACAGAAAGCTAAGTTAAGCTAAGCTATGCCTTGCTACGCCACGCTATGTTTTTTCCGATTGCTGGCCGGGCCAGTTTTCCATCTCTAATCTTGAGCCATCTTACGTTGCGCATGCGCATAACGCAACTTGGGCTCTGTGTTGAACAGACGCTGTGCTGGTTTGGTGAGAATAACTAAAGAAATGTTGAAGTTTTGTTTTCAATTTGTTTCACGTGTATTTAAGTAATATATTTAGATTTAGATTTAATAAATATTTCTATATTAAAATGTAAGCGTTAATTGAACAAATCAAACTTACACCTCCTGAATTTTCTTCATCTTCCAAAACATCTGCTAACAGCAGAATCTTTTCTTCATCAGTATTATCATTTGAGCTCAAACAAGACATTTTGGAGAACGCCCTCATAGCTAAACTTCGCTGGAGTAAACCAGAAAGAAAGAACAATGAATTCGTGAGGAAAAGAGGGATCATTGCTTAGTTTAGTTTAGCTTAGCTTAACTTAGCTTAGCAATGAGTATGAAACCAAACTGACAATGTCTTTACACAGCACAGCATATCTTAGCTTAGTATTCTGCGTGTATCAGCCTTTATTATTGACTAGACTACAATGTATTTATTAATGTTAAGTATTTAACGTGCACTTTCAGAACCGACTATTATATCAGAACAAGAGAATTTCTACTAGCGAGAGAGAAAGGGCCTACCAATTATACCTGTAAAGGTATTTTCACAAACCTTACAGGGTTATTTTACATGCCACAATCGACATGGGACCGACGGCTTTACTTCCCTTCCGGAGGAAGTTTGTTGCTACGTATTTTTATCACTCAAGAAAAATCCGTCAACCCACGAACATCGAGTCCTGGGCGACCACTTTAGTCCAAGACCACTGAGGTCTATTAGGTTACAATTACCTGTGATATATACATAATTGAATATACAAAAGAGATTTTAAAAAGAGGTTACGACGTTTTAGATTTCGACAAACGGGGCCAAGCAAACTATAACAAAAAGGGCGTCTGCACGTTATAAACAAACAAATGAAGTACTAAATAACCGTGTTGACGTGGCTCACGACGCTATTGGTTGGCTGGAACACGTGGTACATTTCACTTAACGTTAAAATTCTGTGCTGGACAACTCTTACGTTAAGTGAGCGTTTAGTTTTTTAGTTTTTTTTATTTAGCACCGCATCTTACTACCCGTTCGGGTTATGCGTTACTTATTTAAATACTAATCACGCTAATGGGTTAGGAATTTGGAAGGTTGAATATATAGGAAGTGAACCCGCATTTGCGTGGAGGAAGAGTTGAAAACCATTTAGGAAAAAAAAGTTCACCCGACTGAGATTCGACCCTCGATCTCCCCGTCCTCGGCAGTCAAGCTCAACACGCCTTAGCTAACAACGTCACTGAGGCGGGTAGCGTTTAGTTTTTGTTTTTTTATTTATTTAGCACCGCGTCTTACTACCCGTTCGGGTTATACGCTAGCGTTTAGTTGATCACGCATGATCCCAGCATTAAATTTGAGGATGGCCCGGGTGGTAAAGAGAGGGTGGGGAAAGCTAAGAAAATTTTGGATTGGCTTACTGTGAGGTTTTCACACTGTGGTATATATGTACTCTACCACCGGGAGGGAATACGTGGCATATTTACTAGAGATACGAGGAAATAATTTATAAAGGATGGCCATATATTTTGATTCAAGTTAAACCAAATTGACCTTAATCTAAAAAAATTATTATTTATGGCAACTCCAAGGAACTCCTTAGATATGTATATTTTTATGTGTTTTCCTTAAAATGTTAATTATTTTTATGTTCAATAATGTTTTAGCTCTTTTTATATGCTTAAGATCATGGTGGTTACAAGCTGGGAAAACTTGGAGAATTCAGAGAAAATTTTCATGTGAGGAGAAACCATGAAATTGAATTTAAAACTAGGACAAACTAGCGAGTTAAATTTAAATAAAGGGTAGATTAGGTTATTTAAATGCTTGGTTGGAAATCATTAATCTCGCACCTAAACGCTTAAACAAAAGTGAGAGATTTTTCCTCGATTGTTAACAAAATGCATTTCTTATAAAAATGAGTTTTTTAACCACATTTACACAAAGCCACAAACCGTACCAATTATTATTTAATACTTAAAAAACTTATAAAAACTTTAGTTTATTAGCTGATATCAAAGTGTGAATAGATCTAATAAACAAATAGGTCAAGTCCCTCCAAGTAAGTTTGGAAAATTTTCTAGATCATAAAAAATGGAAAAAAAACTTTATGTCAAGCATAGAAAAGTGGGGAATTTTATAAAATTAGTTATGAAGCCAACTTCAAGCTGCGACTATTACTTACCTAAATGGCATGTGAAGTTTGTAGAAGGCATTTACTGAACTGAAACGTTTTTATTGGTTTTTCCTAGCTCTACCTGTATAATATCATTAGTATATCTTGATTTTCTTACTAATGAACATTTGGAGAACCTTTTAGAAAATACAATTTTTTTTTTGCAGTAAAAAGGGATAAAATATTTACTCTATTATTAGTGTTATTTTATAACTCTTGATAGATAATTTCTATCAAAAGTGACAGCTGCAGTTCATATGACTTGACGTATGAATAAGTGAAAGGTCCAATGTGACTTTCTATAGATGTCATTTATGTCAATTATTATGAAAATTGGGGGAGACTATGGTTGTAGACATAGAAGTGTTTAAATTAAAATGGCAGACTTTATTTACAAGCTGATTAATCAGTTTAAAAATTAAAAAACAAAAAACTGCTACCACGACTAAGGAGAAGGAATTTAATTAATTAATCGCTACCTGCTTGAGTGGCCGAGTGGTCTAAGGTGTCACTTTCGTGTTAGACTGTCCTATTGATAACAAGGATATCACAGTTCAAAACCCGTTAGGGTCTACTGAAGGTAATTTTTTTCTAAATGATTTTTCCACTTTCCTTCCATTCAAATTCGGATAGCTTACCTCTAAAATGCTTCCTTCCTCGTCTCTACCCCATTAGAGTAATTATCATGTATGTGTATAACCTGAACAGGTAATCCCAACGTGCTGATAAAAAATATATTTCTTTTTAAGTAAAGTATTGGATTCTTGACATTAGTGTCAGCCAATAAGGATGTACGTCAACTGTAAAAGCTTCGTAGTATTGGCCTAGTACCTTGATATATTATCGTTTGCGCTGGTTAGGGACATATTAAGTGAACTTTCCTGTGCTAACATAATAATTGATACAACCGTATGTTTGTGAAGTGTGTGTCAAATAACCTGATAAGATAACAGATAAAAAAAATGCTGTTGAAGGGAGCATTCGAGAGTAAAAATTTAAATTATGTCCCAACTGCAGTGTGTAGGGTTGCAGTACAATCATTTATTCTGGTAAGTTGTGAATCCGGTGAGTTTTGAACTTAGTGTACAGGGTGTACCGTAGCATGATAGACACACTTCTTTGGTGGAATGGAGTCATAAAAACAAATGAAAAAAGTTCATATAAACAAATATGTGTCCCATTTAACTTTGTTTCAGATTTTTTCATTTATTTGACGTATTAAATGTGGGATTTTTAAGCCTACTGATTAAATTTGCACACGAATTATAAATTAACTTAAATCTAGAAAAGAAACCAATCCAACCCCCAGCCATTAAATCATCACTGGAAAAGGGGAAACCCAAATTTTTACAATGATAAGTTTTTCGGCGATGCCAGGAATTGAACCTGGGGCCTTTAAGTCAGTAGACAAACACACTGACAAATGAACTAAGATGTTGGACATTTCCAAGTTACAGTTATGTTTGTAATCTAGTAATATGGAGCTGCTTAATATAATAGGGAGTAATCAAAATGTCCAACTTTGGCCTAGATGCAAGATTACAATGCAATGTACTTTTGAAAGAATGCAGCATTCTATGACACGAAGACTTCAGGCTCGCACTCAGGCTGAAGATGGTTATTTCACTTACTATAATGCTAAGCATCCCCACATTATTGGAGTACAAACATGACTATAGCTTGGAAACAAAATCAAATGGGACATATTTTTATATGCACTATTTTAATTGTTTTTGTGTTTTCTGTCCACCACTGAAATTGGTCCCATATGTTAAGGTACAGCCTGTATATTCGATATTCAGATGTCAGCCAATTCCCCATTTGACGTGAAGTTCTTGATATTCGTATTATTCGTATAAGGGGAGATTAGTTGACTCCTGAGACTAGACTATTAATACGGTCCTTAATCTCTTCCTTACTAGTAGCTTCACAAAAACCGTGCATTTCACCGCTTATATTCTAAAATCTTCCATGGGTCTACCAATTAAAGGTTAGATTTATTTTTTAACTTGGGCTATTTAGTTAAAATCAGGTATCTGATTTTTTACCTACAAATTATAAAAAAAGACCTGTTAAATTACCTGAAAATGCTAAAAAATTACTTCAAATTTTCAAAAAATGTTCTTAAGCTATGAGAAGATCATTGTAATAAATGCACATGAATGAATCAAACACTCGCTTTACAAGTGAAAAATGCGATAAAAAAAACTTTAACAACTAGACTCTTGCATTCTGCTGAATAAAAATCTACTTAATATCTGTTTCAGAAGGAATAGCTAGCCCCTCCCAATGCAACCCTCTCTAGTCTAGTTGCAGTCTCACCAGGAATGTGTAATACCTGCTTCAGAAGGAATAGCTCCCCTCCCAAAGCAACCCTCTCCAGTCTAGTTGCAATCTCACCAGGAATGTGTAATACCTGCTTCAGAAGTAATAGCTACCCCCTCCCAAAGCAACCCTCTCCAGTCTAGTTGCAGTCTCACCAGGAATGTGTATTTTACAACCAAACAAGCAAAGATGATACCAAGTTTATTGTCTATACTATATTCTAACTCCGACAACTGTGTTTTGTAACGCATTATGTTTGATCATCTATGCATTTTATAAATTATCGAGATTATTTAAAAAATATATATTCAATATGAATGCCTTAAGATGAATTAAAAAATGCCTAAAATTAGCGAAAAACCAAGAAAATATTATCTTTAAATCCTAATGTTAAAAAAGTCCTATAAGATATATATTTATACAAGGAAATTGTGAACAGAATTTATGAACTGTAGGCCTGCTATCAGCGTTGCCTGAGATGTAAAAAAAAAAAGTCATCAAAATTCGAGCCTTGGATTAACCAACCTATCGTTAACAGGCTTAAAAGCTGACTATCAATATAGTTAGGTAGGTAAAAATAAAACACAAACCTATCATTTGACCCAATTTTTTTGTTCATCCTTAAAAATTTATTTCCCACCATGTTTTTAAGATGACCAAACATTTTCTTCAGGTGTAATGTTTTTATGCCTTGTTACTGACCTACATCGGAGAATAGAGCATTGGCGTACTAAGCCAAAGGTCCCGGGTTCGATTCACGTTTACAGGTGACTTTTTTCAATTCATAAAAAAAAACTAAATGTTTAGTGCTAGACATGTATTACATACAGTCATATTAGGGCAGTATATAACTGAAACGAATAAAATTCGGGACATTTTTATGTGTCACTAACTTAAAAATGTTTGGTATGCGTGTTGTAGTAGACTTGGGCTGGGAGCGGCCATATGATAAATTATTTCTCAGCCACCATCTAGGGTCAAACCTCTTACCTCTAGACTTGAAGTCAGCAATGCAGGACATGTTAGAAATAATAATGAGACAGGGGTTCATATCGTTTATTTTATTTTCACTCTCGCAAACACACACATACACACGTTCCTGTAAATGACAGTGAACTGTAAACTTAGGCTATAACGTTTCAGACTCATCAATGATTCATCTCCGAAGGCGGCATCACCTACAGAGTAATTGATTTTCTTCCATGGAACATTTACGAGAGGGAAAGAAACTGGAAGAAAAATTTATAGCAGACGTTTTTGGACTAGGTGTCGCATTTATAATTGATGAAAAATTAATTATGCCTCAGTTTCTTTTTTATTTCTTCCTTTTCGTGGTTAGGATGTGTTTAAATGACAGTTACTAGATGTCAACTCAAGAACCTTCTTTTTTTTCAATCAAATAACGTTAACAAAAAATCATGTGTGTGGTTTTAGGGAGGCTAAACGTTTTAAATGTGATTAATTTACTGTATATTATCGCATTTGCCTATTTAAATATTTTATTTATGTTATACGCATGGATAAAAGAATTTAAAGTGTTATTCTTTACACGTTAAAGTGTGTTATATATTATGAAATTTTAATTTACGGATTGTCACAAAGATTTTGAATTTAAAACACACGCACACATCAGCGATATTTATCAAATGGTGTGAAAGTAAATTTTTCTAGTCAGTACACTGTTTATAATCTCTGAGGGAATTGCATGCCCACTATTGAGAAACATCGTTGGCATTCTCTCGTTTTCGTGTGGTCAATCTTCCCTTAGATATAAGATAAGTTTCGCAACGCTGGTTTGTCGATGTTGCCATTATCTTCTTCTTTCCCCAGAACACCTCCTTCCGATATAACTGAAAGCGAGGAGATTTGGCAACAGTTATGGTATCAGATGTAGCTATATCACAAATATTTAATATCTTGTTCCTTTAAACTTGGACGGAAGGAGAGGTGAGTAAAGAAAAAAATTAATATTTTTTGTAATTTTTAATATATAGTTTTTATTAAAATAAAAATATAGTGCTATGCAAGATATGTTTATTTTAATTTTATACACGAAGTAATCTCAACAGTTGTTGAATATTTGCCATAAGCATAAAAGCATTTGATGTGAAACTTTTTAAATCAAAATTAACAATCGTGGTAGAGTTACACGATGCCCATGACAGAAATAATATAACGGTTTAGATTATTATATGAAATAATATAAATTGTTGTTGAAACACATTTAGAAAAACATTCAACTCTCCAATTTCCCAGACCTCCATTAAAATAATATATATTTGCTTATAGCTTTAAAAATACTCGTTTTATAAAGATACATTAATAATATATATATATATATATATATATATGCCATGGATATTACTACACCTTAGATTCGTCGACAGCATGTCTTTCTACTGAATTAAGGGTCCCTGGTTCGATTCCCGGAATGGCCAAAATGTATCATTGGTGAATTGTGGGATTACACTTTCTTAGTGATAAATTAATGGCTGGAGACTGGATGTTGTGCCTATCCTAGTCTTAAGTTATATTATAAGGTATATGAAGCTACGACAAGCCTAGCCAGCTGGTAGTGGAAAATAAATGGCTTGACTAAAAGATTGACCCCGGCTACAGGCTGGGAAAAATCATGGATGTAAAACGTGATGGTTAGTTATTTCGTATAAAAAAAAATTGTGGGTAAATGATCAAAATTGGAGATACGCCCTTATATATTGCCCTCTAACTCATTTTTCAGAAAAATGATATTCACCATTTTGTTTGTAGTTCCAAATAATGTCTAGATACTAATTCAAATCAAAATCATTAGAACCTCTTTCTAGGAAATTGATTTTTTAAATCTTTTTGCCTTAAAATTAAACTACCCTTAATTTTAGGGGTTGGATAGATACGTATTTCTAAAAGCACTTCTATATAATCTTAAGAAATCCCGAGCTACCAATTTTTAGACCAATCAGTAAAGTGGTTTCGGCGCTAACCTGGGCTACAGACAGACAAACAGACAGACGGCTTCACCAAAGCAACTTTTTCCGGCTCAGGTGATCATGGAACGTCCACATCCATAAAATCTCAAATTAGAATATATTTTTTATGATTATAATAATTACTTTCTTCAGAGAGTTGATATATAGTTAGAATTAATCGTATTTACTGAAGTAATATTTTTTTACTTTGACGAAAAAATTATTTCCTATATTAAGGTCAAAGATTCTGTCTCTATCACGCGTCGCCTCCCGCTCCCAACAAAAAAAAAATAGACCACGTAGAACTATTCTTGCAGGACGTGCCTGTGGGACCTTCCATCTTCAACAACCCCCCCCCCCCCCC
>CABFWO010000341.1:30656-57573 GCA_902155825.1 Timema genevievae
CCCCCCCCCCACTACCCCTCGTACCATTCTCTGACGTCACACGGACTCCAAACTACTTGTTCAAATATGACCCATCGGTGGGTAGACTACGCGCCGTACATCGCGTTCATTGGGCGTGAGACCAGCCCTCGGTGGGTGGTGTTGTGGTTTAGGAAGGGGGTATTATACCTTCTCAGACCTCAAGAACTCTGATTATTATACCAGGGAGTGACTAAACTAATTAACTACTTGGTTAATAGTTTTGACTTTAATACCTGGTGTTGGGGTCCATTGCCTAAACAACAACTTTCGAGCTAAGGTTATCCTAATTAATTGTTTAGTTCTTTTTAACACTATTTGGATATTAATAAACTTTACTCTGATTCAAGAGGATTTGGTATGAAACTCTAGCAGGGTTCATTAGTATTCTTTTTCTTTCTCCAGGGGAATGCTGGGAGGTGGCTATGATTGATAACTGATAGCTCACGGTATTAATCGATCGCTTAGATATAGCTGACAATTTCCACATGTCCCTCACAGACTCTGCCTTAAAATATAGGTTAAGAATGACCCTTGGTAAGGGACGATTCCTGGATAAATAAGTGGTTACGGTATCGGCGTATTAAGCTTAAGGTCCCAAGTTAGATTCCCGTGTACATATGTTGTTTTTTAATTTAAACTATATGTTTATTTTTATTTGACTAAAGGTGATCTGGTGGTCTAGGGGTAAGGTGTCGGACTTCTGTCCTGGGGGTCCGGGGTTCAATCCTTCCCCCGGCACAGATTTATCTGATTGCCAAATCCTTCCTTCACCTCTGATAAGACGTGTATTAATCACAACTTGTGAATGTGTGGAATGCCAGGCCTCCACCGTGGTTCGGATCCCACATTAGCGTAAGTGCGTATAACCCGAACGGGTAGTAAGATGTGGTGCTAATAATAATAATAATAATAATAATAATAATAATAATAATATTTGACTAAAAATATTTTTTCTTATAAAAACTGAAAAAGATAGCCCCTTCTTTCCTACTTAAACCCTATCACTTAGATAAATCTCTTAGTTACACTTGATTTTTGGGGTAACAATTCGTTTAAGGGTAGTTCACAAATGAATGATTTTTTTTTAATGAAACGTTTCGTAAACATCTCTAACAATTTTGTTTAAAATATTAATTGGCGGGGAGTTTTAAATCACAAATAAAACCGCAAACTTATTGTTTGGAAGAAAATTCTATAAGCTTATAATCTAACTGGGTATTAATCTCCGGTGCTAAAAAAAAGAGACAATAATCTTTGCATATTTAAGATAAACATTCTTAAGGTTAGTTTACAAAAAATGTATTTGTTAACATTTTGTACTGAGCAATAATTTACTATATGAGAAAGTTTGTACGATTGTGCTGTACCATTTATTTAATTTTCTCAAGTTTTACCTACAATCTGTTTATAAAATCTCAATATTCAAAGAAAAAAATCTATTTATTATATTAGTGAAGAGATGTTAAATATCTGTATTGTGAGTAAGCGAGGATTGTAAAGCATTACTTGAGTACAGATGTAAGTACACCTCGTATACCAAGCGAGAAAGAAGTCTTACTTAACTGATTACACTATGGTACCCTATCTTATTAGCTGAACCATAATGTAACTCGTCACAGTAAGCGTTAATACCTTTAAAGGTAAGTGGATTGCACAGTTACCGAATTTAGTTGATTTCCATTAGAAAGTTTAATCACTTTATTTCTCTTTGATCCCGGGGAAGGGGAAATGGTAGAGAACAGTTGGATATAAAACACACAGAATAGTCGACCAAGAAACTCCCAAGTGACCTTGAAACGGAGAGAAAAAAAAAGAAGGGAGAGTTTAAAAGGTCATCGTGTGACAAGAGACCACGATGACGAAGTTGAAGCTGAGATAAAAAGAGACGAATTGGACCCCATCTCTTCTTCTCGACAACATATTTCCCTTTGGGATGAACTCGTCTTCTATTTGTTTTTTGTTTTATTCATTTTTTATATCATCGAGTTTTGCTACCTTTTTTAGGTTATGCGCATTTATGATCATTACTATAATAGGCTAGGGATGAGTAGGAAAACATTTTAGAGGTAATCTGTCCGCATTTGCGTGGAAGGAGAGTAGAAAACTATTTAAGAAAAATCCACACTCAGTCGACCTGACCGGGATTTGAGCCTTAATCTCCTTGTCGTTAGAAGGCCAGTCTAACACTGAAGGAGTTCATCTAATATTAAAAGTATTTTTTTTTCTAGTTTAAATTTGTTGTAGGAAACAAAAGAAAGTCATGTACAGTGGATTGTCGATAGTTCGAGGTTAAGTATAGTCAGAGGTAAGGATCCGACCAACACACATCCATGTACTCTCCATCTACCCTGAACGGTATCAGTCTTACCTTGACAGATTACACCATGACCCATTCTTATAAGCTATAACAAAGGCTTCAAACCTAAAAGTGCCCAAATACCACAATTTTTGAATCCTCGAGTCTAATGGCGGGCCGCATCAATAATCGGCTAAG
This sequence comes from Timema genevievae, assembly GCA_902155825.1. Classification (NCBI taxonomy): domain Eukaryota; kingdom Metazoa; phylum Arthropoda; class Insecta; order Phasmatodea; family Timematidae; genus Timema; species Timema genevievae. The sequence goes on from CABFWO010000341.1 coordinate 33,172, forward strand.
GTGCGGAGAGAAACATATCTTACGTGGATACACAGGTTACTATAAACATAGAGCACAATTAATGTTTTTCTTACCACTGCGTCTTAATATCTGTTCGGGTTATACGCTTGTGTACCAATTACACTAATGGTTTTAGGGATTAGGAGAGTTTAATTGAAAGCAAGTGCACCTGAATTTGCGTGGGAGGAGAGTGGAAAAGTATTTAGAAAAACCCCCTTCAATGCACTCGACCGGGATTGATCCCCGATATCCCCGTCTTCGGCAGTTTAGTCCAACACGAGAATAGCGCGTTAAAGCACGTGGGCACCGAAGCTGGTACATTATTAATGTTATTACTGAATGAGTTTCGGTTGGAACTTTCATGGAGTTTCCCCAAGCGATTCAAAACTTACCGTTTCTCGGCTAAAAAAAAACCCGTCAATTTTACTCTAGTAGATTACTTTTACAAAAAAAAACTTCACCTGATGCACAAAAAAAAAAAAACATTATGGACCGCTTGTGGCCCGCGGGCTGAGTTGGGAACCCTTGAGCTATACCGTACTGCAGATTTCCACAAATGGCGTGCCACATCGGTAGTCTAACGGTTTAAACTTAAAAGCATCATTATTGCAATAGACTAGGCTACCGATAACCGGGAGGTTAAGGTTCAAATCCCTATCAGGTGTACTGAGGGAGGTTTGTTCCTAAAAACTGTTTGCCACCCTCCCTCTAAGCAAATGTGGATACACATTATCTAACTTTGACGTTCCTCATCCTTAACTTATTGACATAATCAGTACATAAACAAATAACCCAACCTAGTAGTAAGACAAGGAGCAAAAAAAATGTTCAAGTTATTTATCTTCATAGCTGTTACAAAAGTGTATGTTTAAAATAGTGTTAATGTATTCTTATATTTAGTACAGCTCCATTTCAATGGTAAAGTTACTAATTCTACTTTCACTTATCCATACGTTAAGTCATGTGATCTGCATCTGTCACTTTTGATAGATTATATCAATACATATAAAATACAATAATAATAATAATGCAATAAATGTTATCAATGTTGACCACAAATAAACGTGTTAGTATTATTTTTTAAATACCCTGCATATAAAAATTGGACTGTATAGAAGAGTATTCTACCTTTGAACCGTAATTAGCATATATTTGTGAGTGGAGGAAATGAGCGCCGGAAACGATCCATCATTTAGCTTTGGGGGGTTGAAAAGCGTCCGCAGCAGGTAATTTGTATGAGATACTGGGTCTTTCAGAGGGTAGGGAAAGAACAACCTGCAAAATGGCTGACCGCTATTCAACGGAGCGGTCACGTCGAGCAAAGCCAAAGTTTGCTTCTTTTTCGCAAGCTTTTTTTTTTCCTTTTGATACTTGAATGAAACTTTCACTTCAATATAGTATATCGAGTCTTTCATTAATTATTTTTAGAGATTACTTATATTTCTAAACCCTTCTGAAAGTATATTTCCTTTGCTTCTACCACTAAACCTTTCTGAAATTATATTTCCTTTGCATCTATACCTAAACATTTATGAAATTATTATTCCTTTGCATCCATACCTAAACATTTCTGAAATTATTACTCCTTTGCTTTTATTTAAAACATAGAAAAAATTAATATAATTTTGTTTTAATTTGAAACATATCTACCCCTATTATTCCTTTGCTTACATTACAAAACAATTCTGAAATTCTAATTGCTTCTAATTAAAAACAATTATAACACTATGATTTATTTGCTTTCATTTCAAAACAGAAATGAAATTATAGTTGCTTTTAATTTCAAAATATAATTGAAAATATTATGTTATAATTTCTAAGCATAGCGCAATTTAATATTATTGTTTTTGGCATCTCATTATTCGTTCGGGCTATTCGCAAATGTGTTATTTACGTAGATGGAGCAGGAATGAAGAAGGTACAATTTAAATCAAATGTGCTCTCACCTTTCTGGAAATAGAGAGAATAAAACGTTTTTAATACCATCCTAAATCCCTCCAGCTGGGACTCAAACTCCAAGCTCCCTCTATCAAAACTTAGCAAGTTTAACAATAATATTATGATACATAATTTGTCTAACAATGCAGCTTTATAAAGTTATACATATATATTTAAATTATATTAAAATAATGATAATAAATGTGATTTATAAATAAATTTGAAACAGTACAAGCTCGGCAGGGTAAATTGAAGGGGATTTATATGTTTTATTTTAATGGTTATTTGTCGTCTTTCCAAACCAGTTCTGAAGCATTTCCTTGAATTGCATCCTCTTTTTCCCTTGTAATTAAAATTTATACGTGGGCCTACCTCAAAATTTATTTGCAAATTTAACAAACTTAATATATGTGGAAAATAAATATATCCATACAAAAACAAGTACATAAATAATTAATAGGATATGAAACTAAAAGTTATTTGCATTTCATTGTTTGGTAATAGAGATATAGATACAACTTTAACTAGTACAATTAAATTCCTATACCCCAATAAGTCACTAAAAATCAATTTGTGGAATTTATTCGAGGAATGCGAATAATATTTGTTTGTTCAAAATAGTTCTACTGTAACCATTTGTTTTTTCATAGTAATTAATGAAATAACTTGTTTTATTATATAAAATATAGAAAGTGATAATACCGATTAAATTACTTACACATATTATTATTATTATTATTAGCACCGCGTCTTACTACCCGCTCGGGTTATACGCACTTACGCTAATGTGCAATGGTAGGGTGATTGTGAGATGAAATGGAGGACCTACAGTTTAACGTGAAATCCGAACCACGGTGGAGGCCTGGCATTCCTCACATTCACAAGTTGTTACTTACACATATTTCGATACTTAGGCCCAGTGGCAAAATAATATCGAATTAATTTACGGCTGCACAAATTACTGTTGTCATTAAGGAAGTGCTCAAAATGTCCTCCTTCAACCTGAAGGCAAGCCTACATCGAAAACTTCAGGTATTGGGAATAACCAGCAATAACCCACAGAGCATACCTAGTCAACAGGTCGACAGATATCGAGTATGGTATACAAACAGTTTGGTAGAGTCACTAGTCTGTAACTAGGAAACAAGGTCAAATGAGACCAATATTTTTGTAAACTTTTTAAATTGTTTTTGTGTAACCTGTCCACCGGTTAAACGGGTCCCACATGTTACGGTAAGCCCTGTATTCATACGTAAAGTCATGTGATCTGCAGCTGTAATTTTGAAAAATAGTGTCAATACCTATAAAAGAATAGTAATAATAAATTTAAATGTTAGTAATGTTGAAATAATTTTTTTTTATGGTTTCATCCTACCAAAATCTTACTACATCTATGTACAATATGTCATAGAACTTGTTTGAGATAAAATATATCCCTTGGAAATAAATAAACAATGTTCCTCTATATCACGATATACAAAATTACGAGCACGAGAGAAAGTGACCGATGCTGCTTAAAACACGAACAGTAAAGTACACTGTTTTTTAACTTGATTAAAAACATGCACACTTAAGAAAACAAATCGCTACAATTGGAGTTTTCTGCTATCGGTCACTTTAATCATTTTGTGTTTACACACAATTTAAGAAATCTTAACACATTATCTAAATTGTCGTTGGTAATAAGATTTTGTACTTTAATTATAAACTTAATTTATATATTTATTTATTTTACTCTAGGTCTTACTTATTCGTTTGGGCTATATGCATGTGCTATAATTAAGATAATGTTTTCAGTATAAGGAAAGTTGAATTTAGATTAAATGTACCCGCATTAGTGTGGAGGTAGAGTGGAAAACTATTAAGGAAAATTCATCCTCAGTAGAGCTCACTTTTATTTCAACCCCGATCTCCCCGACATTCGCAGTCCAGACTATTGCTAAAGTAGCTCCTTAGAGCTCAACTATTCAACCATTGAAAGGAGTTTTTATTTCATACACACATATACATAGATATACACACAAACACACTGAAGTGTTATGGTTTAATTTGTGATAGTTGGTAATTATAGCCCCGTGATCGAGCGCCAATTATTACGATACGGTACTATGGAGATATAATTGCCCCACGATTAGGAGCCAATTACAACTTTCTTAAATTGATTGTGAGATAATTGGTTACTATAGCCCCGTGATCGAGCGCCAATTATTACGATACGGTATTATGGAGATACAATTGCCCCACGATTAGGAGCCAATTACAACTTTCTTAAATTGATTGTGAGATAATTGGTTACTATAGCCCCGTGATCGAGCGCCAATTATGATGATACGGAATTATTATTATGCCCCACATTTGCTTGGGGCACCGGTTAAAGTGATACCGTTTAATCATCTGATAATTGCCCCGTGATCGATCTCTAATTAAAGCGGTATAGAATGTTTGTTAGATAATTTAATTAAATAAATAAATCTCTTTAATATTTCACACGATTTATTTAGCTCATGGTACTGGTTTATTACAACCTACTGTAGATTTATGTTACCAGCACTGTATAGATTTATGTGACTACTCTAGGTTTATGTCACCTGCACTCTGTAGATTTATGTGACTATTCTATATATTCACACGCACAAGTAGCTTATATATGACCTACCCCTTCCCCCTTGGACCTCTCGTGACCAGTGTCAAAACCAACAAATCGAAAGTGTCCCTGCGACAGGTGTCTTGAAAGCTAGCTTCCTATTGGGTATAGGGAGCTGGCGTCTCTTGCTTGTTTGGTAAATACTACGGAGTTAAATTTTGAAATAAAAAATTAAGTTTTAATGGTGCAATCCTTATACATTATTTCTGAAAAGCACGTGATTCTCCATGGATGAAGTCTTAAAAGGATAATTTATATACAATTTAATGAAGAAAAATACCTTCAACCATGACTTTTTAAATATATGAGAGCGGTCCAAATCAGTATCGTTACAACATATACATACATGCATATACATATAACTCGTGTCACGTTAACCCAAGCCTTGGAAAGAGCTGAGTAATCCCGAGAGGGAACTCGTGTCACGTGAACACAAGCCTCGGAAAGAGCCGAGTAATCCCGAGAGGTAACTCGCGTCACGTGAACACAAGCCACGGAAATAGCCGAGTAATCCTGAGAGGGAGTTCGTGTCACGTGAGCCCAAGCCTCGGAAAGAGCCGAGTAATCCCGAGAGTGAACACGTGTCACGTGAGCCCAAGCCTCGGAAAGAGCCGAGTAAACCCGAGAAGAGAATTATTAACTCCCACACAATAAGACACATTACCTCCCTCCATTCCAATGGAAGCTTGTTTGTCAACTTTCACTTCAGACGTCTTCTCCGACTAGCGATGATTATTACGAACAGTAAACCCTCGTCGAGGGAAAAGGTGGGAGGGGGTAGGGGGAGGGGAGAAAAGTCACAAACATAGTTAGGTTTAGCTCGGAGTCTTGACTTGTGAGCTCAGATCTAATCTTAGAAGTTGAGAGTCGATTCAAACACCGTGGTTTTAATACGATTCTCTTCTGGCTGTCACCATATTTCACCCACTACCCGTTCGGGTTTTACACATATGAACTAATTACGTATCTGTGTGTTAGGGATGGGAAAGGTTGAATTTAGAGGAAGTGTACCCCACATTTGCATGGAGGAGGATGTGGAAAACCATTTAGGAAAACCCACCTGTAGTACACCCAACTGGGATTTAAACCCCGATCTACGCATAATTGCGAGAGTGACTCCTCAGACCATTCGACCATTTAAGCAGTTTTTTACTTTTCATATAGACGAAGTATTGTAATAGTGAATTATTTCTGCACCTATATGGACCATTACGTTTTATGCCTCCGAACTCAAAAAAGTAGGTCGACTGTCCCCTTGTTTATATGTCTATCCGTCTTCTCCTCTGTCTGTCTCATTTATTCTGTCTCATTCTGCCTGTCTAATTCAGTCTGTCTCATTCAGTCTGTCTCATTCTGCCTGTCTAATTCAGCTTGTCTCATTCTGTCTGTATTATTCTGTTTGTCTCATTCTGTCTGTGTCATTCTGTCTGTCTCATTCTGCCTGTCTAACTCATTCTGTCTCATTATGTCTGGCTGTCCATCTGTACCTATAGCTAAAACGAAACGGTTTAATGGATTTATTTACAACTTGCTATTTAGATGCCATATGGACTCACCTCAAAGCCCACCCGTGATTTTAATCCTACTCGTAAAATTAAGGGTATCTTACTGATGAGGGATATTATCAAATTTAACCATTTTTTAGAAAATTGATCTTATGATTTTGTATGAAATAAAAACTTTTGTGAGTGTTTTAAATGCTAAAAATCATTTTATTACCCGCTTTGGTGACCGCATGGTCTAACGCGCTACTCTCATGTTTGACTAGATTGCCGAAGACGTGGAGATAGAGGTTCGAATCTCAATCAGGTGTACTGAGGGTGGTTTTTTCCAAAATGGTTTTTCACTTTCCCTTCGCGCAAATGTTGGGTACACTTTATTTAAGTATAACCTTATTAATCCCTAAAACCATACCCGTAATTAGTACATAAACGTGTAACTCTAAAGGGTAGTGAAATGTGGTGCTAAGAACAAAATTTTGAAAAATTAGTACTGAGGTGTATTTGCGCACACTAAATAAGATTTTTTATTTCAATAAACTATTTTTTATAATAGGCTACACTAGAAGATATAAAATAAAACGTGTTTTTTTAAAAAAGAAATAAGCACATATTTGATGGAATACAAAATTAATCCTTATTACATAAATATTTTCAACGAATCAATATGTTATTATTTTGTCCGTACATTTATCCTACAGACCAATAAAAGGACAAGGTCAGGCCAATCTGGAGTCGACACACGATTTCTTGGAACTGGATAAGTTCAACAAAGTTTGTATATTATTCATGGCAACAGCACGTGAGATTGAAGAGGGGGAGGAGCGTGTTGTTACCTCCAAATAAAGGTCACTTAATTGGGGATCTGACATCTTATCAATGCTGTTTACCTATATTTTACTTTCTTTCGACATCTCGGGGAGAAAGTATTGTGATCGTCAAAAAATTCGAACTCGAGATTTTTATAAATGTCGAATTTTCATGACCTTCTGAAACCAAAAAAGTTGTTTTCATGATGCCGTCTGTCTGTCTGTCTGTCTGTCTGTCTATCTGTCCATCTGTCTGTCTGTACCTCGGGCTAGAGACAAAACTAATTTAGCGATTGGACTATAACTTTGTATATGGGGTTTCCATAAGGTCTCCCCAAGGGGTTTTTGGAATTAGATATCTAACCTTAATATTAATGGTACCTAATTTATTGAAGGGGAAAAAGAGAAACATTGAGTTCCTCAAAATTTTCTATAAGGATTTTGATTAAATGTTATATTTAGACACTTTTTATCACTATAAACAAGATGGCAATTCTCATTGAGGTTACTTTACATGGGGGAAATTTTCCAATTTTGATAATTTCACCGAAACTATTTGAGGTACAAAATAACTTACCATAGTAAAATTGTATTAATATTAAAGATACAAATATTTTATTTGACATATATTTTTATAAAACCAACAGTTTCTGAGCTATAAGCAAATATATATACTTTTTAACTCAGATGTTTCTCTTTTCTCCATTTTTCTGTAACAGTGTTCCTAGTTCCTGATGCCATAGATTAAGTAACAGTCTTTATTATTTCATTTAATATGATCTTTGGAGTAGTGTTTCTACAGCAATGTATAGACCTATTATTTCGTCCCACAAATCTTAAGAGTGTTTAGTAAATATCTAATTTAAGATAAAAGCGAGAGAAAGTCTGTGTGGTGCACCGTACCATTTATTTTAAATCAGACTACCGAGACATCCAAACGTGAAGGTCACACAAGCAAGTAGTTTGTTTTTTCCACCGCAACTGTTCCGTCTATACGCATATATTATTGACTACGTTAATATAATAGGGATTAGGAAAGTATAGTTTTTGGACGAAATTTATCCAAATTTGCGTAAAAGGAGAGTGAGAAACCATTTTAGAAAAAAAAACACCCTCGGTACACCCGACTGACATTTAAACCCCAACATCCCCCCCATCACCGGCCAACTAGTCTAACAATAGTTTGACTGGACACTACTCATATATTGACTCTACTGGTGTAGGGATTAGGAAGAGACTAGATTAGAGGTAGAATAAAATAGCTGAAGCTATTATTTGCGCTTTTAGAGAGGAATTCTCCATCTAGATACCATAATCTTAAAATTGAAAAATGACACCTAAACACGGGACGACTCCTGGATAGCTCAGTGGTAGAGCATTAGCGTACTAAACCAAAGGTCCCGGGGTTCGATTCCCGTGTCCAGGTGTCATTTTTCAATTTTCATAATATGAGACTAATGTAAGTTTACCCACATTTGCTTGGAAGAAGAGTGGGAAACTATTTATAGAAAAACAATCTCAGTGCACCCGGTTGGGAATCAAGATCATATCTCCTAATCATATGAGAAAACCATGAGACTGACGCCTTTGTCCGAGTGCTAACCGTTGTTAGTCTAGTTTCTTTTTTAGAACCGCGTCTTACTATTCGTTCAGGCTATACGTTTATGTACTAATTACACTAATGGTTTAGTGGTTAGGAGCGTTATAGGCTTATTTTGAGCAAGTGTATCCACATTTGCGTGGAAAGAGAGTATAAAACCATTTAGAAAAAACAACATTTAATACACCCGACTGAGATTCGAACCTCGATCTCCCCGTACAGTCTAGTCTACTTGGAGAGTAGCGCCTTAGACCATGTGGTCATCGAAGTGGGTGTTAGTATACAGGGTGGTTATAGATTAACTCCTTAATTTAAATTGCTAATAGCTTTACTATTCATTGATCGATTGTTGTGAAACAAGTTTGGTTTTTGGAGCTTACAATGTTAGAATTGCCTGTTATATTAAAAGTCAATAAATATTCAACATAAGCACCAGCATTTTCCACGAGTCTCTGTGAAAGTTTGCGACTGCTTTCATCAGAGACTGAGGTGGTGTGGACTATGGATGTGGTATCGAAAGAAAAGTATCGATACTGTACTCATTAAAAGTATCGGAAGAAAAATATCGATACCGTGCTAGTATCGAAAGAAAAGTATTGATAACATTAAGTACCGGTATCGAAATTTTAATCTGGAAGAATATTTTTTTTATCAAATAATAATTTTAACTTTTGCATCATCATCATCATAATAATAATAATTGTATTTTCATATTTATTTAATCACTGAAAATTATAATGATCTGTATCTAAATAATCTGTAAAAATATGTTTTATAAAGTAATAATTTCAACTTATGCATAACAATAATAATAATTATTATATTAAATTGTCATATTTATTTAAACACCTATAATTATAATGATTTAACCATATTACAGTATATTAAAGTCTATTGCGTCTATTTTATGTGTTTGTACTTGGAAGGTAAGATGGATAGTATGATGGAAATTATAAAAGGTTTTGCTATATCAGCTTTCAAAATGTATATAAAAATTTAGCTGATGGAAAGTAATTAATATCTAAATATGATTAGTAGTATATTTTTTCAATCTATTTTGTACCCTTCTTTAACCACTGTAAACATTTAATCCCAGCATGAGTGAAGATAACAAAAAATCTGTTTCTTTCGATACAGATCTGATATTGGAGTTTGAGTACTAATATCAGTAAAAGTATCGGAAAAATGTTTCGAGTAAAAAAAATACTAGTATCGCAAGGAAAATATTGATATTAGTAAAGTATTGATACTTTTTTTCACATTCCTAGTGGGGACCCTGTTGACCTAGCCATTGTGCTGAAACTGGTTGTCGAGCCAAACACGGGCAGTGAGAGCAAATTTTTAATTTAATTTTAGCACCGCGTCTTACTACCCGTTCGGGTTATACGCTTAAGTACTAATTACACTAATGAATTAGGAATGTTGAATTTAGAGGAAGTGAACCCGCATTTGCTTGGAAGTAGAGTGGAAAACCATTTAGGAAAACCCAACCCCCAGTTCACCCGACCGAGATTCGAACCTCGATCTCCCCGTCCTCGGCGGTCAAGCTCAACACGACTGGCGCGTTAGCCAACTACGCCACCGAGGCGGGTCAAGTGAGAGCAAAATGTTTAACAAAGTTACCAATGGGTTTATCTTGATATTGTGGTTTGAAAGAACTACAAACAATTAATACTACTTTAGTACACCCTTACGAATCTTGAAACTGTGATTGGAGTATCCTTTTCACCCACACCAATAGTCGTACGGACTAAAATACAGTTTCATTTAATGGAGTTTTCTAGTAAAAGGAAGTTTAAAGTTCGAATCCCGCATTTGATAGAGGCCGGGTTTTTTTTTTCTAAAAAGTTTATCATTCCATTATCCAGGCAAATGCGGATATATTTCCTATAAATTCTGCCTTTCTAATTATTTTTTCTTTTGTTTGAGGTATTAACGTGCTCTTTCCGAACGAATTGAACATAGCAACACACGACTTATAAACTAACTTAAATCTATAACAGACTCAACTACCAGTCCCCCGACCGTTAGTTCATCACTGTGAAAGGGGAAACTCACATTTCACTAATGATGAATTGTTTGGACACTCCAAGAATCGAACCCGGTATCCCTACTTCAGTAAACAAACACGCTACCGACTGAACTAACTAAGGTGTTGGAACTTTCTTGTCACTAAACCATTGGCTTGAATACATTCTTATAGCCTGGACAGATATTAAGACGTGGTATTAAAACCATGTTAATTTAACTTGGAAGAATTCTCTTTCGAATCTCCCCTTGGTAGTCTGATAAATAGGGTGCATGTTTAAATATACATCAGCAGGCGTCAGGAGATAGTGTTCCTAGCGAATTAAGATGACCCTTTCAGATAGGCACGCAACCATACTTTAATAAAATGACCTCATTTGATAACAGAAAAGAGATTATTTATTACAGATTGTTGAGCCATATTAATAAAAGATGTTCACTCAGTTAATTATTAATATTATTATTATCTAGCACCACGTCTTACTAACCGTTCGGGTTAAACTATCAAGTATTAATTATACTAATGGATTAGGAATTGGGAAGGTTGAATTTAGAGGAAGTGAACGCGCATTTGCATGGAGGGAGAGTGGAAAACAATTTGGGTGGAAAACCAACCCCCAGTTCACCCGACCGAGATTCGAACCTCGATCTCCCCGTCCTCGGTTGGTCTAGCTCAACACGACTGGCACTCATTTAACGCTGAAAGGTTTACAGTCTCACCTTGACGTGTTCAGTTATGGTACTATCATATAAGCTGACTCATAACGGAAACAATCAAGGTAGGCTTGCTATCCTTCATAGTAAACAGTGTGTACAGTCACGACAAAAAAAAAGGGGGGGAGTTGATCTAAAGTGGGATCTAGAATTAAATTCCAACCACTTTACTTGACCGTGATTATTAACGTCCATAAAAAGAATCATTTTCATAGCTTAGCGGTACTGTACTAGTTTAATGTTCTCTTTCTCTTTTATTATCCATTTAATAAACCACAACCCGCCTCGGTGGCGTAGTTGGCTAACGCGCCAGTCGTGTTGAGCTAGACCACCGAGGACGGGAAGATCGAGGTTCGAATCTTGGTCAGGTGAACTGGGGGTGATTTTTCCTAAATGGTTTTCCACTCTCCCTCCACACAAATGCGGGTTCACTTCATCTAAATTCAACCTTCCCAATTTCTAATCCATTAGTATAATTAGTACTTAAGCGTATAACCCGAACGGGTAGTAAGACGTGGTGCTAAATAAAAAATTAATAAAAAACCACATTAGTCCTCAGACATCTGGGCTCAGTTGTTAGTGTGTCATTCTGATGAGCTAAGGATCCCGGGTTCGATTTCTGGAATGGACAAAAAATGTATCATTGGATAAATATGTGTTCTTCCTTTACAAAGTTATAAATTAACGGGTGGGTACTGTATGTTGTGTCTGCCCTATATATAAGATATGGTAGGTCGCTTCAAACAGTGCACGCCAAATGAATTTAAAAAAATTAAAGTATATACAATATTGTAGTGTATGTACTAAAAAAAAAGTTATTTTCCTCTCACTATCCATTTAATAAACCACACACAAAATAAGGTATGGGACGAATATTAATTTATTAACCTCAGAGAAAAAATGTGATGCCTCAACCCGCCTCGGTGGCGTAGTTGGCTAACGCGCCAGTCGTGTTGAGCTAGACCACCGAGGACGGGAAGATCGAGGTTCGAATCTTGGTCAGGTGAACTGGGGGTGATTTTTCCTAAATGGTTTTCCACTCTCCCTCCACACAAATGCGGGTTCACTTCATCTAAATTCAACCTTCCCAATTTCTAATCCATTAGTATAATTAGTACTTAAGCGTATAACCCGAACGGGTAGTAAGACGTGGTGCTAAATAAAAAATTAATAAAAAACCACATTAGTCCTCAGACATCTGGGCTCAGTTGTTAGTGTGTCATTCTGATGAGCTAAGGATCCCGGGTTCGATTTCTGGAATGGACAAAAAATGTATCATTGGATAAATATGTGTTCTTCCTTTACAAAGTTATAAATTAACGGGTGGGTACTGTATGTTGTGTCTGCCCTATATATAAGATATGGTAGGTCGCTTCAAACAGTGCACGCCAAATGAATTTAAAAAAATTAAAGTATATACAATATTGTAGTGTATGTACTAAAAAAAAAGTTATTTTCCTCTCACTATCCATTTAATAAACCACACACAAAATAAGGTATGGGACGAATATTAATTTATTAACCTCAGAGAAAAAATGTGATGCCTCACATATTTCATGTTTGTTTTATCCTAATCCAAAGAAACACCCTAAAAATGGGGAAAAATCACTTTGGAAATTTTTATCAATTTCTACACCTGAATGACTATTTAATAGATGAATTAACTATCCAATTAACCCAGCTGGTATCGACGGATTTTTCTAGAGCGATAAAAATCCGTAGTACTACTTGCTTCGGAGGGGAAATAAAGCTCGTGTCGATTGTGGCATATAAACAAAAGTACCCTGTAAGGTATGTGAAAATACCTTTCCTGGCAAAATGGGTAGGCTCTTTTGCTCTTGCTCATAGATATTCTCGTGTGAAATCAGTCGGCTTAGAGATTGCACGTTAAATACCTCAAATAAATGAAAATGAAATAAAATTACCCATTCCAATACATAATGGCCTCGATTTATCGAACAGGTTTACTTTGAAGTGTCTGTAAAACCCTCGAATGAAACCCAATACGTACGTGTAACTAAACTCCATTAAATTTCGTGTAGCAATTCAAGAGCATTTCATTAACTTGATCCCCTGGCATTGAGTATAACCTCAGAGGCAGACATTGGGTGTGTGTGGTGTGGTTAGGGGGGTAATAGTGCCGGAAGGGAGGGGGGGGATCAAAACTGTTTGCTCATATGACCTTTATAGAATATAGTTCTCTATGATTCGTGTAACGCGCGTAGTTTTGTTTGGACAACCGCGCCATTAATATAGATCGCGCTGGTTGTTAGGTAAAATGAGAGGCTTCGTTTAATACCGCCTCAGCAGCACGTGATTTAATCAACGCTGCAACTTATACAAGTACACTACGTTTGCCTTGACTGATTACACCAGGGGTATTCAACCCACGGCCCGCGGGCCATTTGCAGCCCACCGGCTCATGAAAAAATAATTATTTCAAGAGAAATTTCTCTACAAATACAGACCTACATTTTTACATAGTTGAATAATAAAATAAATACGTATTTTGAGTTATTTTATAAAATATTTTTGCTTTATACGCTAAGAGAAATATTACGTTTTTGTACCAATTTAACTTGAACTTGAAAATGACTACTATAGTAGACAAGGGAGAAAGTACTATTTCGGGTGTGTTCGTATATAGTCGGCAGTCTTCGCGTTCACTCATCACCGTTGAGACACTCGAGACATCAAAAGAAAAATAATATATTAATTGTGATCAATTCGAATATATTAATATGTATTCAATTAGAATATTATCGTTGCATCATTGCGGCCTACTAACCAACAAGAGACAGAAACTTTGGCCCTTGGACATAAAAAGGTTGACGACCCCTGGATTACACTACGGCCCTGTATTATAAGCTACACCATAGTGTAACCAAACAAGGTGCGCTTGATGCCTTTCTGAAGTATTACCTTGAATAAGTAATGTATGACCCTATCTTATAAAGGTACCCCTTAAAACAGTATTTCTCAAAGTTTGGTCCAAGCTGGGCTAACAACGATTGGTCCGCAGAATTTCAGGTTTAATAGTAAAAATAATTAAGAATCATCATAATCATCATCTGTTTCCAGCCTGTGACCGGATCAGTTTAGTAAAATACCTCCATTTTCCTCTTTCCTTATTTGCTTCCATTCTTCTCCTCTCACTTGCACACTTTGTGTTATTTGCTCCTCCCATCTATTTATTGGCTTCCCTTACGGTCTTTTCCCCTACATACTTCATTTCCATCTTTTTTTTTTTGCATCCTCTCTTTCTCCATTCTCATTACATTTCAGTCTTGCTTCCTTTTACTATCTCATGTACTCCAACATCCTCATTACATGACCATACCATCTCACCCCTGCTTCCTCTACTATCTCATATACTCCAACATCCTCATTACATGACCATACCATCTCACCCTTGCTTCCTCTACTATCTCATGTATTCCAACATCCTCATTACATGACCATACCATCTCACCCTTGCTTCCTCTACTATCTCATGTACTCCAACATCCTCATTACATGTCCATACCATCTCACCCTTGCTTCCTCTACTATATCAAGTACTCCCTGTACCTTCACTCTTTTCCAGATAACTTCATTCCTAATCTTGTTTCTCCTCGTGACAGCTAACATGCTCCTCACAAACTTCATTCACATGTCCTCCAATTTTCTAGTATATCTTATATTCAATGTTCATGTTTATGCTGTATATGTGTTTAAATAATGTTTATATATATATATATTTAGTACAAAAATTAGAAATGTCATATATTAAATATTCATAACATTCTGTATTTATTTTCTCTGTAGACACAAGTCAATCAATGTTTTCCTGCATAAATTTCAACCCCCTTTCTCATCATTTAGCCCGGAGCTCTATGGTGCCTCAGTGTGCATAACTTTAAGAAACGCTGCCTTATAATAGCCATAAAAGTTATAACTTCAGCAGCCTTCCCTTGACTGAGTACTCTTTGACTCCATCTTATGACATATGCCATAGAAGAACCAAGCAAGGTAAACTTGATTATATTTCAGGGTAAACGAACTTTACATCAAGTTGGCCACCCAAATTCTTCAGCTAAGCTCAAATGTAAATAGTCAATTGTGATGCGTTTTTGTTCAAATGCGCCCGAAATTAAGCATTTTATCTAGTTAAATTACCATAAGCATAACTATGTTAATGTGGGGGGCCAGCTTTAAATCAAATCCCCTAGCAATATTTACTAAAATCATTGAATAATTTAACAGCACAAATTCTTAGTTTCGTGAAAATATTATCTTTTTAGATGCATCACAATTGATTATAGAGATGTGAACTTATTTGAAGAAGGGGGGTAAGTCATCTTTTTGTACAATTCGTTTACCATTTAAGGTGGCAGTCTTACCTTGATGTTGAAGCATAACATAAATTTCATGTTAACTTTAGCAGGAGTTATGAGTCTTAGTGAAGGACGTAATGAATCGTCACTTGGTCCCACTTCTAAAATAAGGACACAATACAGATTGTGTTTTTTTTATTATTTATGATCCTTGAAAACTATCAGTAAAGAACAGGACATATTGTAAAAGATCTCCCCAAACATAGTTGAATTTTTTTTAAGTGACATTGAAAGCGATCTTGGCAGATTTATTTCTAAGAAGAGAAATCGTCCAAGGGGAGGTGGTGAGGGTCGCAAGAGGTCCTTGTGGCGGTCATTATAAAACACTCGCGATCATACCATCATACAGATCGGACATTTGTTAGACGCTCGCGATCATACCATCATACAGATCGGACATTTGTTAGACGCTCGCGATCATACCATCATACAGATCGGACATTTGTTTAACGCTCGCGATCATACCATAATACAGATCGAACATGTGTTAGACGCTCGCGATCATGCAATCATACAGATCGGACATGTGTTGGAGGCTCGCGATCATGCAATCATACAGACCGGAAGTGTCTTACACACTCGCGCAATCACTCAAACTTAATTGTCATTATTTAGTACTAGCAATCCCGCACGGCTTTGTCCGTGACCCACTGGGATATAATAATTATATAAGCGCCCTCCCTACCCCCACCCACCCCACACACAAAAATGATTTAGAGCTACGATCGATTTCGTACACATTTTTTTTCCCGAGGAGGATGTGGCATATTTTTATCACGGTTATCTCTGAAACGTTGGTCTAAACCAGATTAACGATATTTTCTTCGAAAATTTGTTAAAGATAGCCTAATTAAAAAGCTAATTAAAAATTTAAAAATCCTGCTTTGAGGTGCATTCGGACCCCCTTCAGTACACCTGTGCTAAAAATTTCATATCTCTGCGTGCCGTAGATTTGGCTGGGAATCGCACACAAACAAACAAACAGACAGACAAACACATCGTTATATTATTATTATTATTATTATTAGTAGTAGTAGTAGTAGTAGTAGTAGTAAATTAGTAGTAGTAGTAGTAAATTAGTAGTAGTAGTAGTAAATTAGTAGTAGTAGTAGTAGTAGTAGTAGTAGTATTATATATATATCTATTTTTTAGTAACCAGGACCAAAGTGGAATAAATTAATCCTAATATTCAATTTGTGATGATTAATTCATGCAATCTTTCATCTAAATCAAACCCAGTCTAGTCATCGTTAAGGAATGTGAGAACTACCTTGAGTCCATACACAATATTTATTTAAATCTTGCGCCGAGACGGATACGATCGCGTGACGCTAGAATGTGTAGCACTACAGCGCAGCTTACTTATAGTGTAGTCCATCCAGGTAAGACTGCTGCCTTTAAGGGTAAACGTTGTGTACATAGATCAGACTCATGAAAACCGAGAATTTCTTTAAAATCAATGGTGCGGTGCAACGCATAGACTTTCTCCCACTTTTATCTTAAAATAAACTAAAAACTCATAAGATTTGTGAAACAAAATAATATGAAATAATATACACTGTTACTTACTCTATGGCATTATAAACTAGGAACACTGTTACAGGAAAATTGAGAAAAGAGAAATATCTCTGTTCACCAAAGTGCATAAGAATAAAATTCATTTTCAAAGACCTGAATTAAAAACTTATATATATTTGCTTATAGCTCAGAAATTATTGCTTTTATAAAAATACAATTCAAATAAAAGATGTTTACCTTTAAAGGTACTACAACTTTACAATGATAAGTTATTTCGTATTTCAAATAGTTGCAGAAAAATTATGAAAATCGGAAAATTTCCCTCATGGAACGTACCTTCAAAATCATTTTAATGAGAAAATGAGAAGTGCCATCTTGTTTAATATAATTAATAGTGTTCAGAAATAATCTTTAATCAAAATCATAAAAGTGAATTTTGAGAAAATCGATGTTTTTCTCCTTTTGCCCTTCATTAAGCTACCCTTAAATTTAGGATTAGATATCTAATTCCAGAAACTCCTCGTGGGAGCCTTATGCGAACCCCAGGTACCAAGTTATAGACCAATCGGGAAAATAGTTTCGTCTCTGGCCCGAGGTACAGACAGACAGACAGACGGCAACGCAGGAACAACTTTTTTCTGTTCCAGGGAGTCATGAAACGTCGACCTTTATCAAAATCTTTATTTCAATTTTTTTTTTGACGATTACAAAACTTTCTCTCCGAGGTGTCGAGAGAAAATAAAAACATATCTAAATATAATTATAGGTTCATATTAAATATTTTTCAATGAAATTTATAAATACAGTCTTTTCACTTCTTCTTACTACCTGTTCATACTAGACACACATTTATGATCATTACTCTAATGTGGTAGGGATAAGTAAGGAAGCATTTGCGTGGAAGGAGAGTGGGAAACCATTTAGGAAAACTACCCACAGTAGATTCGACCGAGATTCAAACCCTGATCTCCCCGTCATCGGTAGGCCAGCCTAACGCGAGGCTGACGTCTTAGACCATTCAGCCACTGAAACGGGTTATACATATTTGAAAATCTTCTTTAGATTCAATTAAGGCTTAATGTGGGATTATAGAATTTAATATTTAAATATTATATTCAAATACGAATTATTTGGAAGGTAATATTCGAAATGAATTGGAATTTTAATTATTCGCATACACCTGTTTTTTAAACCCATATAAACATACCGGTAATAGGAACGTCAGTAATATAGATGTTTTATGAACAAAAACATTACATCACAGTTGTTTTTTTAGCAAAACAGTATTTTAAAAACGTAATAATATACTGTGAACTATTACATAAAATTGTTTGGTTAAGTTAATGTTCTAATTAACTTTTAATGATATGGTGTACAATAATACAGGATGTCCCATAAGTCATTGCACTCAACAGTAAAATATTGGGATATCAGTAGCCCCAACCCTGTGATTTAAACAGCCAAGGGTTTGTATTTGAGGAGGCCTATCGAATTTTGGTATCTTCGGCCCCTGTATTTTTTTATTTTTTTTTGCTGGAACGGTTACTGGTGATAGCTACTTACAATTACTATGTCATAATATCATTCCAGGACTTCAGCTATATTGTGATTTGTTTAATGAAATGTTATAATAATAATATTTAGCACCTCGTCTTACTACCCGTTCGGGTTATACGCTTAAGTACTAATTACTCT
Source organism: Timema genevievae (assembly GCA_902155825.1). Lineage (NCBI taxonomy): Eukaryota > Metazoa > Arthropoda > Insecta > Phasmatodea > Timematidae > Timema > Timema genevievae. The sequence goes on from CABFWO010000341.1 coordinate 51,993, forward strand.
AATGGATTAGGAATTGGGAGGGTTGAATTTAGAGGAAGTGAACCCGCATTTGCGTGGAGGGAGAGTGGAAAACCATTTAGGAAAAACCACCCCCAGTTCACCCGACCGAGATTCGAACCTCGATCTCCCCGTCCTCGGCGGTCGAGCTCAACACGACTAGCGCGTTAGCCAACTACGCCACCGAGGCGGGTAATGAAATGTTCTTCCGACAATTTGGGGCTGCGCCACATTATACTCACACTGTCCTCTTATTTTCTCGATGCAACTTTCCCTAACAGAGTAATAATTGAGTGAAGACAAGCTACTGAATTGGCTCCAACATCAGCTGGTCTCACTGTTATGGACTACTTGTTTTGAGTAATAATTGAGTGAAGACAAGCTACTGAATTGACTCCTACATCACCTGGTCTCACTGTTATGGACTACTTGTTTTGAGTAATGATTGAGAGAAGACAAGCTACTGAATTGGCTCCAACATCAGCTGGTCTCACTGTTATGGACTACTTGTTTTGAGTAATATTTGAGATAAGACAAGTTACTGAATTGGGTCTTACATCACCTGGTCTCACTGTTATAGACTAATTGTTTTGGAGGGAAATGAGAAACAAGATGTACAGTCGTAAACAAAATCTTTATATATTAATTTAAAGTGTATGTTGAAGATACATTTGTTAAAATTGACGGGATTTAAATACTTATTCAAAAAGTGATAAAAAGCATTCTAAAATGCTTCAAGAATTTTTGAATGCTGAAGGCAAACAACTAATTGTTTTTGATGTGCTATTTATGTTATTTTGCTATTCGTACTCTTAATTTTATTTGGACTTAACAGTCTGAAATAAATTACGAATATACACTTTGCTTCTTAATGGATGTGTGAAATTTGGAGAGGCAGCAGAGGGATACATAAGGAGTAGATTTATATAAGCAACCTTGTGACCGAACCCCCACCCAAAATGTGAAAGAAGTCACAGGGGCAGGTCGGCAACACGCGTCAGCGATTGAAACGAAACACATCAGGTTCGTGGTACTGAGACCCCCTGTCACAAGTAATGTTTGACTGGACCACGTGTTCACAACCTTTTATTAACAATAGCACAACAGTTGTTAGTAATTGTGTTCAGCACGTTCAAGGTACTGAACAATGTCTACCTGGATACGTTCAAACATTTCTGGTGGATTAGGGAAAAGTGAGCCTGGGAAAACTGTGCCTTCCCAGAAAAAAGGGGAAAATTGCGCCCTCCTATCAATCACACCATTAGGTGGGCCCCACACACTGTTTTGCACATTTACAAAACAAGTACGCCCAAGGACCTAACAAAGTGTTTGAAGAGTCTAGCCTAGATTCAAAAAAATGGAGTAGAAGGTTGTCAATAATTAATTTGGTAACTTCAATATATACTTTCACATCAAATGCTTACAGACACACACTAATCTTTATTTAATGTAAAACCTAACCTAACCTAACCTAACCTAAACAACAGGCAAAGAGACCGGTGCGAAGAATCGATGTACTTTGACCTCCTCAAGACCCCATGATTTGCGATGAGTCGATTTGAAATACCCACCCTCCTGAACAAAAGGATGCGATGAACCGGTCTACGCCGATGAAAATGTTACGGTCGTGAGGAAAGTGAGAAAATGCGTCCACACGACCTTGTTAAAATTATTTAGGTGAGACAGACAAGGTCGTGTGGGCGCACTTTTCCCACCTATTAGTGTGATGATTCATGCGAGGGCATATAGTTTTCCCTTTTATTTCTGGGAAGGCGCAGATTTTCCGACACGGTGTCCACCTGTATACGTTCAAACATTTCTAGCACCGTTTCACAAGCCGCCATTACACGTACGACCAAGCACATTTCATAAACCAGTTATTTTACATCTCCCCATAAGAAGAAGTCCATGGGATTCAGGTACGGGGTTCACAACCTGCCTGATGCTGTCACGCGTCGAGTGCGCGGACTGGGGATGCAGTTTTTTGCCGACCTGCCCCTGTGACTTCGCTCACATTTTTAGGGTGAAAGAAAGGGTTTCCGTCACAAGGTTGCTTACATCAATCCACAGTTTTTTTCATCCTATTATCTCTCTGAGTTTTGCACATCAACTACTAAAAATGGTGTATAAGAAAAGTGCAATAATTCATGGAACATCCTGTATACACGTTTTACGTCATGCTTAAACAGTATGTCCGTCACCCACTTCGATGGCCGCGTGGTCTAACGTGCTACTCTCGCAGTAAAGTAGAGTGCCGATGACGGGGAGATCAAGGTTCGCATCTCTGTCGGGTGTACTGAGGGTTGTTTTTACAAAATTGATTTCTAACCTCCTCCATGCAAATGCGAGTACACTTCCTATTAATATAACCTCCATAACAGTACATAGGCGTATAACCCGTACGGGTAGTAAGACGCGGTGCTAGACAATATTATTCTCGTCAAGGGTATTCGCATTTATTTACAGTAATAAGTAGGTATGATAGAGGTAGTAGAGTTTAGAGGAAATGTGCCCGCACTTTCATGAAGAGATAGTGGGAAAACATTTAGTTAACATCATCCTCAGTACTGTCTGTCGGGATTCAAATCCCAACCTCCCAATCACTGGCAAAATAGACTAGATCAGACTGTAATTTACCCTTCTTGTCCAGTGATGCGGGTAGTTTTGAATATTGTTCACTCGTGTTTTAAATATGCAACTCTAATGATGCGACATTAAAAGCAGAGCTGCGTCAAAGATTTAATTACAGGGGATAAATGAAGTGAAATCTCCCTCAACCATTAATTTGAATTTCAGAGGTGAATTTACTGCGCGCCTGCGCTTTTAAAATAATCCTTTAATAAATTCGTTCTAATTTACCAAACATTATTTTTTTCACCGGGTGTTTAGGGTTAGGAAACGTGGGGTTCGACCCCAGATGCTATCCAAAACAATTAATTATTTGTGTCCAGGTTTATCCTTTAATTTCTGAAGCTGTGGTTGGTAGCTTAGAGTGAAATGTTGCTGTTCTAGATTAATTTGATCAAGTGAGCTGATAAAAGCCTGTACTTAAAATATATGTTACGCGTCATCCTCGTGTTGGACTGGACTACCGCTGGCAGGGAGTTTCGGGGGGTCATAATCTCAGTCAGTTGTAGTCAAAATATTTTGTTTCATAAAGGATTCTAAAATACTGTTACTATAATTCAACGCAGATGTGAGTACATTTCCTTTAAAATGCTATCTTAAATTATTGTAATCAATCTTTACGTATAGCCAGACAGATTGAAAAAAAAATTGTTAGCTAAAAATAAAGGTAACATTTCAAAAATAAATTTTATAACAATGAGGATTATTTTATATGACATTTTAGACAAAATAGCAAAACAAAAAAACAACTCAAATAATGAAAGCTAGATTCATGATGGAAAATATAAAACATTTATTTATTGAAAATAAAAAAAATCCATCTAATGGACCTAATTTATTTTTATCTCGTTTATTTATGACCGGAAATTTTTATGTGAAAAAGAAACGAAAATGAATACATGATGGGCGTGAGGGGTGTTTGTGTGTGGGGGGAAGTATATTTTAATAAATGTTGTAAAGTGTCCCCCGCCACCCGCTCTCCAATCTTAGTATTCTGCAGGTGTGGAGTTCGGTTTAGTCTGTCACAGGAGGAATGAAATATGGAGCTACTGAGACGCGAAGATGAAGAAGAAGAAAAGAGGAGAGAAGGGGTGCATGAATAATTTTGAATGGGATAAATGAAGGGGGATGGATTCTGACTGCAATCTTTCCCCCTTCCCTTCCAGTTGTAACGGGATGAAGGGGGGATATACAGAAGAAGGGGGGGGTGGATTGTCTTTCAATGTCACGTGTCTCATGAATATCATCCCAGACGAGAGGGGGGTGAAAGAGAGGACAGGGTGGATGTTTTTGGCTAATGAGAAAACTCTTGACTTTGAACGTAAAAAAAAGAGAAGCGCAATATAATTGTATAGAGGTACTACAATCAATGTAATGAGGCCTCTCTTTTTACATGAATATATCTATTATGTATCTTAATTTGAAAGTATGTATAAGGAAGTAAATAACGTTATATATTCTTGCTTTGTATCTATACACACAAAAGGAACTAATTTCAATGGTATGGCTTGGAATTTTTTCAGGGTAGGAAGGGCTGTTTTTTGACTTACTTTGGTGGCCGCATGGTCTAAGGCGCTACCTTCCTAATAGACTAGAACATCCGATGACGGGGAAATCATGGTTCGATTCCGAGTGAGGGTGGTTTTCATAAATGGTTTCCGACTTTTATCTCCACGCAAACGTCATCTAAATCCAACCTTCCTCATCCCTAGACCTCTATCGTAATTAGTACATAAGCGTATAATCCGAATGAATAGTAAAATGCTGTTCTAACAAAAAAATAATTCTATCTATAATTTTATTTCCATTTGTTCTTGAACCGGAGCCGATATATTCCCTTAAGATATTTCATTTTATGTACCACATCTTACAACCCATTCAATTTATACATAATATGTGTACCAATTAACCTAAAGTGCTAGGAACGAGGTAGGTTTAATCTAAAAGAAGTGGACCCACATTTGCGTGGAGGGAGAGTGAAAACCAGTTTAGAGAAAGCCACACCCACTAAACTGAACTGAGATTCGAACCCCGGTCTCCCCGTTCATCAACAGCCAAGCCTATTGCGAGAGTAAGTTGACGCCTTAAGTCCATGCACCCACCGAAGCTGGTCCTATAAACTTCACCTTCATCATCCTAGGTTAAGGACGGTCATCAAACCGGCACTAAAACCTATTTGACAATATTTTGCTATCAGGGGTCATGCATGGATAATTTCGCGTCACTTTGGTCTAATAGACTTGACCTTTACAAAAATAATAAAAGTGAGATAGGAAGAAATAAAATAGAGTTTAGTGGGGTTTTTTTTAATACTTCAAACTTCCGTTACAATTTAAGATTAAATTTTTTTTAATATGTATATATATAGTTCAAGTACTTAGCGTCAGCAAGCTTCCAATACGACGCCATAAAAATTACGCGGCTCCACTCCGTGAGCTTTTTCGCGCTAAACTACGCCTGACAAAGTAAGGGAAAAGCGCTGCAAGCACTTCGTTAAAATATGAAGAGGGCCGTAGAAAAGATTGCAGAGCAGTAAGGGAGAGGAGTAAGGGGGGAGAGCCTCCCTCCATCGCTGTGGAGTGCTCTCCGGAGTGGTCTTCACTATTGGTGTAGTAAGTTAGTGTCTACAGTAGCCACCACGGCGCGTGGCCCTCAGCCTGTATCTATAGTAGCCACCAGTGTGGGGAGGTCTGTTTCTTTCGGCCTGTATCTATAGTAGCCACCACAGTGTGGGGAGGGCTGTTTCTTTCAGCCTGTATCTATAGTAGCCACCAGTGTGGGGAGGGCTGTTTCTTTCAGCCTGTATCTATAGTAGCCACCAGTGTGGGGAGGGCTGTTTCTTTCAGCCTGTATCTATAGTAGCCACCAGTGTGGGGAGGGCTGTTTCTTTCAGCCTGTATCTATAGTAGCCACCAGAGTGGGGAGGGCTGTTTCTTTCAGCCTGTATCTATAGTAG
>CABFWO010000341.1:61323-93188 GCA_902155825.1 Timema genevievae
GTAGTTCTGTGAACAGTAGACCTCCCTCCATGTTATTATCGTTACTACAGTCTTACTAGTAGTTCTGTGAACAGTAGACCTCCCTCCATGTTATTATCGTTACTCCATTCTTACTAGTAGTTCTATGAACAGTAGACATTGCTCCCTCCATGTTATTATCGTTAATATCGATTTTAAATTTATCTTTGCTCTACAAGTTGTAATATTTTCTATAATTTTTTATTATGTATTTTAAGTTGATAGTTTTTCTTGGTGATTAAGTTAGAAGAAAACTAATTGATTCTTTAATTATTACCACTCCTTACTTTAAACTACTTTGGAATGTTTTCTAAAATGTTATAATTGATACTATATTCATTAGTATACTAAAATAATCGAAAACAGCCATTATTTGCGTGATTCAATATGTCAGTCTCACAACAGCTGTCGAATTTTACCCAAAAAATTCGCCCAAGGCTAATTGCTTAGAATTTTTAGTTCAAATCACTTGTAATTAACTAATAAACGAAATATCTTTTGAGCAGCTACCATTTTTAAACAGATAGTCAGATTTTAAAACTATTTATATTCTCATTTTGCCTGGGCTCAAAGAATGTTCCTGTCAAATTTGATTAAAATTGGTTCTCAAATTTGACAGCAATTGCGAAACAAACGGACAGACATTAAATTCCATGACATAATACCCTCAATTTCTTACGAATTTCCATCTCAGAAAGATATAAAACCACTAGATCTAATTTTTCGTATTCACACGTCAATTCATGTGATTTGGATCTGTCACTTTTGATAGATATTATCAATACTTATAAAATAGCACAAATAATATAGTAACATGTTATCAATGTTGACAGTAAAATATATGTTTATTAAAAGGTAATCAAAATGTTCATTCATAAGGGAACTAGAGAATATTTGGCATTTTTTGGATGAAGGGAGCAAGGTCTAGTTGGGTTTTTTTAATCACCATGTCTTACTACCTGTTCAGATTGTACGCATATCTGATAATTAATCTAACGCGGTAGGAATGAGGAAGGAAGCAGTCTAGAGGTGATCTATCCGCATTTGCGTGGAAGGAGAGTGGGAAACCATTTAGGTAAAAACAAGTTCAGTATACATGACAGTAGACCTTGGTGGTCTTGAGGTAAATTGTTCACCTAAGTATCTGGTGTTCGTGGGCTCAAAGGATTTTTCTTGAGCAATAAAAATCCTCCGGAGGGGAAGTAAAGCCGTTGGTCCCATATCGATTGTGGCATGTAAAAGGACCCTGGGGAGGTATGTGAAAATACCTTTCTCGGCAAAATTGGTAAGCCCTTTCTCTCTGGCTCATAGAAATTCTCATTTAGTGATATTATCAGTGGGTTCAGAAAGTGCACGTTAAATACATCAAATAAATTAAAGATTCTAACACTGATCCAACCGTCATTAGGGATCGTGTCCAACACAAGAGTGACGCCCTAGACCATTCAATCAAAGAAGCGTGTCTAGTGATAGTAATAGTAGTAGTAATAGTAGTAGTAGTAGTAGTAGTAGTAGTAATAGTAATAGTAGTAGTAGTAGTAGTAGTAGTAGTAGTAGTAGTAGTAGTAGTAGTAATAGTAGTAGTAATAGTAGTAGTAATAGTAGTAGTAATAGTAGTAGTAGAAGTAGTAATAGTAGTAGTAATAGTAGTAGAAGTAGTAATAGTAGTAGTAATAGTTGTTGTAGTAGTAGTAGTAGTAATAGTTGTTGTAGTAGTAGTAGTAGTAGTAGTAGTTTAAGCGTCCTTGATACTAGCGTCCACGTATCGATTTTCTTATCACGTCCGGCACACAAGGAGGTATTCCTCTTCATGAATATTATTCAATACCTTTGAGGTATTGTTATCGTACCTGTCGGCTAGCGTTAGAGCATGTTAGTTAATTATACCTGTCCAGGAGGTCAAAGAAGAAGGGGGGGTGTTTATTTTACAACAGCCGCGAAACAAATGGAAGTACAGATTGTTTAGGTGTACGGAACACATTTGAGAATATTTTTTTTTAGATAAAAACTGTTAATTCTGTCCGACATAGTATTTAAACGAATGTATAAGAAAGGTAAACTTCTCAGAGATGGTTTTTTACCGTGTTGGAACGTGAGCAAAATGTTATTTAGAATGAAGGATGCAAAAGTTAGTTGAGAATTATTGATATATAAGACTGTGAGATGGAAAGGAGCATGAGATATTTAAGGTAAAATTTTGTAGTTTTTTTTTAGTAAAAACGTTTGAGCAAAATAAACAAAATAATTGTTGAAAGAATAAGTTCAGTTTTTTTCTAAATATAGTAATCTCAGCAGTCTTACCTTGATGGATTACACTATGGCCCTATTTTACAGGCTGTACCATAATGGAATAGTGCAAGGTAAGCTTGCCTTTTCATAATGATATAGTTTTCATAAGCGATCGACTGAAAATTTGTGTGAGATCGACCTTTTACCGACCTCTGGTCTAAGGCGTCACCCTCTTGTTAGACTGGCCTGTTGTTGATGAGGGAGAGATCGGTATTCGAGTCCCGGTTGAGTTAATTAAGGTAAATCTTCCTAAATGGTTTTTCACTCCACTTCCACGCAAATGCTGTTAGATAGCTTCTCCTCTAAAAGTCTTCCTTCCTCATCCTTACGCCAAACTATCGTAATGTGTATAACATGAACAAGAAGTAAAGACGTGGTGTTAAATAAAAACTAGATAAGCACTTCAGGGAGATCTGCAGTCGATATTGCGAGGGTGATAAGTTGCAGTTAATGTCAGACACTTGATCACCGATAGCGAAGGGATCTCAAGGGAGATAAGAGGAGGAAGGAGATAAGACCTCTTCTTAGAAAATGATAAGAGACCTCTACCGAGCCGTGCCGGTATTTCATCAATGTCAGGGAGACTTGGCAACATGGCTTTATGAAACGGGAGGTCTCACAGAGGACGTGCGCCGGTTCACCTTCAATGGTTTATGTTAAATTTATTTTATTTTATTTATGTCACGTGGCTCGCTGTAAATATTTTTCAACGGTGCGGACGTGTCTGAAAGCTTTCGATAAAGCAAATCAATATACGTAAATAAAATGATATATCAGCCTTCCTACGATATACTCTCAATGTCTCAGGATATACTTCACTGCATTACATAAAAGTATGAAGAATTGCCTGCTCAGTTTATCTAACGGCGATCAGAACACATTCTTTATTAGTTAAAGTACCCTGTTTTGCTCGGGAGATATTTAAAAAATCTAATCAAAATTTTTGAATTCCACCTTTGAGGTTAAAACTTCCGTGAACAGGGGCTACTAATTTTTTAAATTTCAAAATGCTACGTGCGGTAAATATCGTGCAATTCTCATGAGAGACAAACAAACTTCATTTTTTTAAATATTGCTTGATTTCTGATTTTTTTTATTAATTTAAGAGATATATAATCAAGATTTTAAAATTAATGCATGTTCATGCACATGGGGTACTAGTTTTTAAATAACACACCTCTGCATGTGATATATATTGCGGAATGCTCGCGTCAAACATTCATTTTATTAATATAGATAGAAGATGAATAACATAGAAGACCCCTGAAAAAAAATGGGTACAGCACACTGCATTACATAAATGTATGAAAACTGCCTACTCAGTTTATAAACAGTCTGGATGTAACCTATATTTTAAAAAATAAAACCTTTACTATTAATAAATGTCAACTCAAAAACACAGAGGTTTCCTAACTATTATTCTTATCAAGTAATTAGCACCTCCAACAAAATAACACATTAAGTCACAGGAACTGTTAAGCCTGTCTAAAAATAAAACTGCCTCCTACCGCAATAACGAAGAATATGGTCCCCCAGCTCTGATAACCCTCTCCCCCCAAACCCATTCAACCTGTTCCTTCCCGTCCGTTTTAACCCCTCCGGGTGTGATTCTGTGTGCTTCATATCTAGTGGCAGGTCAGCTTTAATGTGTGGCTGTGATACCACGACACACACACACACACACACTCGCCCAATTACAGTACAGCCGAGTCTGGAGCTCCCCCTCCTTCTCCCTTTCCCCTTCCCCCTCTCCCATCACAGGCTTATCACGCTTATAACGCCCCAAAATCCTGCCAACGAAACTACAAGTTCGGTATTAATAAGTATGCACACACAAGCTTTGACCTCTCCACGTCTTTGGCTCAGTGGTTTGGGTACCATCGATTGGCTGGGTGAAATAACCTTGGTTTTACTAAAGCTTACTTACATATTCTACAGTCTACGGTATCAGGAACTCGAAAACTTATTGCCGCCCTTATAAAAGTACACCACCTATCTCCATCTTGAGCTAGCTATATCCAGTCCACCTCATTACACCCTATCTCCATCTTGAGCTAGTTCTATCCAGTACACTTCACTACATCTTGTCCCTATCTTGAGCTAGTTTTACCCAGTCCATTCCTGAACAGCAGGCGAGATGTCTACAACTTACTGACCGAGTAATAGCATGTAGTTTCTGAATGTATTATTTTCCTAATTTCTAATTTAATATCGTTGCTAATTAAAATTATGCATAGATATTTTAATCTAACTAGCCATATCAAATGATATGATGCTTGTGGTATTCTCTAAAAATGTAGCACTTTAAAAATAATTCGATGTATTTAGTTACCCACTTGGTTGTTCGAAAGGTCTAAGCCAGTTGTGTATAACTTACGGCCCGTGGGCCACATGTGGTCCAAACAATGACTTCATGTGGTCCACGGACCGTTTAATAACCCAGCAAACAATGTAGCCCAGTAATAATCTTATTATAAACGTTATAGAAATATATTATTTTAAATTATTACGTTTGGAATTTGGTAATTATTTGTGTAAACCCAGCAAGTGGGATGGTTTCGCCAAATTAATACTCTTTACTTTCCAAAAATCTACTTCCAAAAATTGTAAAAAAAGCCACCAAATATGTGCAATGTTTGTCAGTATGTGAGTGTGTGAACACTTGTTTTCTCTTATGAAAAATAAAACCACTACTTGTGAAATCACGGTTTACAACCACGCATTTATAATGAAATTAAGAAAGTGACATCAACAAACTGTTTACAAAGCCTAAATAACCAACACCATTGCTGCATTTTTTTTCAAATTTCTATGTCAAAATAGAGAATAATTCTTAAAATTGAACTAATATACATGTTTTATTTATAAAAGTAAGAATTTTAAAATTTATTTTTTTGACTTAAAATGAAAGCGATACTTTATTTTCTGAAATGCTAACCCCCTGATTATTTAAAATTTTAAGCGTGCACTTACTTTAAAGTCAACCTTCCTCACCCTTAATTAGTACACTCATTAATTACTTACGTGATCAGTACATCTGTGTACAGTCCGAACGGAACATAAGAAGTGGCGACAAAAAATGTTAGTTTCAAACTCGTTCTTTTAGCCGGAAGTGTACGCTTTATTTTTTATTTTATTTTCAAGTATCGCGTCTTAGTACACGTTCAAGTTATGCGCTTATGTACTAATTACTCTAATGGTTTTTTTTAGGGATTGAGAAGGTTATATCTAGAGTAACCATACCGAATTTTCGTTGAAAGGGAGAGTCGAAAACCATTTAGGAAAAACTACCCTTAATACATCCGACCGAGATTTGAACCTCTATCTCATCCTCACCAGCAGTCTTGTATATTGTTAGAGTAAACCGTTCGAACATGTGACCACCGAAGCGGGTTTCGATTTTAATTAGGAAGCGTCTTAACAGACAAACATAAAGATTGCTATATCTACTGTCACGTATTCATACGTCAAGACATGGGATATGAAGATGTATAATTTGATATATATTATCAACACCTACAAAATAACACCTATAACATAGTAAAATGTTACCAATTTCGTCCGCAAAAAATATGTTTACATCAGATTTTCTAAAAGGGTCTTTCTATTTAAAATCTTTGTATTGCGCTTGATTTTAAACTAGCTCCCTTAAAATTGTAGTCAATCTAATTAACCACTTGGTCAAGGGGATCGGAGCGAGAATACTGCTAAAATAACAAGGTCGACCACAATGAAGGTGACATAAATGTAGTTTTATTTATTTGAAAACAATAATTATTGAATTATTATGTATTACTCATACAATAGAGTCAAATTAAACTTTTAAATGTTGATTTTAAAAATCAGATAATTAAACCTTTGAACGCCTATTCTGACAAAATATATTTATATTCTAATTACAAAGAAGAAATAATCTTGTTGTTTATAATATAGTATGAGGTCAACAAATTATTAAATATTTAATTAAAAAGGGGTGTATACCTTTAATAAGTTTGGAAGTTGATGTGGTTATTTAAATGTTAAATCTGTGGTTTTTCTCAATTAAAAGTTGAGTGTCTTAAAAAACCTAATAAAGGCTGTTTTATTTTATTATTAGACATTTCAAAAAAAAATTATGTGATTATGCTATCTATGGATTGATAATCTGAGCTGGATATGTATTATCTCGACTCTGGAGTACGTGAATCGATTCCCTACTGGATGTATTGAGCATGTTTTATTTTTTCATTTGGTTTGAAAAGAAGTTATGGTTAATTAAATTATTATTTCTACCCTAGTCCTGTTCTTTTTAAATATTCATATCATTTGATAATGTTCATTACTAGAATAAGATATACTGATAAATAAATAAATTGAAATAAAATAGTTGGATTCCTATTTTATTTCAAGAAGACCCTAATTTGTAACATTTGTTATATAGAATTAAATGACGTTTGTATAGGGTAGCTCTAATAGGGTCAACAATTTCCATAACACTGTGAAATATTTTGTCTAGAATATTTTGTATATCTTTTATAAATATACATATAAAAAAATAATAGAGTCACAGATTAGAAGTGAAGGTGGGGTCGTAAGTTTCTGTCCCCTGTCAAGATAGTGTAACCTCAGAACAACAAAATTATCAGTGTCGTAAACCTTTGGATATTTCCAACAACGAAATTACAAAATTGCTGTCGTTTCAGCTGAACATGAAGATAAAAAAATAAATTTACTCACAGTATCTTATTATTTTAAAAATGTTTATAAAAAAATTGAATTTGGAATTTAAAATTAAATTTTATTTTGACAGAAATTCTTGAGTATTCGTTTTAATATTAAGTATTCTAAAATTTAATTTCCAAACTTATCTTTAAATCAATATATATGTATGTTATTTGCACAATATCAAAAGCTTTAGTCTTGTCTATTCTGGTTTTCAAGTGATAGGGAGTTCTGGGTTTGATTCCCAGCTTGAATTAAATCGGTTTTATTATTTTACTAAATTTTTGTAAAGTGTACTTTAAGTATCTCAAATAAGTAACATTTTACTAGATTATAAATGCTTTTATCAAAAGTGACATCTGTAGATTAGATGAATACGTAAAAGTCACCCGATTCTGTGGCCACGTGGTCTAATCCGATACTCTTGCAATAGACTAGTCTACCGAAGACAGGGAGATTAGAGTCTCTAATCTCGACCAGGTGTACTCAGGGTGGTATTTCCAAAATGGTTTTACACTCTTCCTCCACGCAAATTCTGGCACATTTCCTCTAAATATAACCTTCATAATCCCTAAAACCATTAGCGTAATTATTACATAAGCGTATAACCCGAACGGGTAGTAAGAAGCGGTGCAAAAAAATTTTTTTAAGAAAAAACATGGAAATTGAAGAAGTAACTTTTCTGTCAGAAAAGGCTATTCCCATGAAAATTGGACTGTATCTCCATACGAACAAGTTTATGCAATGTGTTTCGAAACAATTTGTATGTTTCCTCTGTCCCGCCACAGGTCATGAATCTGCGACCGAAGCACTCCCACGTACAAATTATCTCACCGCCATTGTTACCATAGCGAAGCGGTTCTCGGACTTTAGGTTAATGAGAAAAGTCAGGAGGGCGGGAGATATATATGATGATATATGATATATAAATCATTTTGATGGCTATTAAAAGTGGCCAGCTGCGACCACTGCCTTTACAATTGTTCAGGAATGTAGTTGTCGTCTGGAGGGTGACTGAGATGAAAATCTGTTCTTGTGTATTGTTTTAAATTTCACCAACAGGTTTAGGACTCTTCAAAAAATGATAATTTAATATTAAGGGTACAGGGGAAATAGGGACAAGGTCTAGTATTTAACCCAAAATGAGTTAGTGCTTACACATGTTAGACAATTATTAGCCCTTTCTAATGCAATTTAGATTATGGTTAAAAGGATTTTCCGTCATATTTGAATTATTAATTTTCTTAAAGTATTTGTCGGGGTCTTATGCGGTTTGAGATATAAAAGTTGTTGTTCTATAAAATGTTGTAATGTGCCTTTCCCCCCTTTTTTCCTGACATAATTATTGTAAAGAGTAAAGAGATCGTTTACAATACATGTTTGCCATGTTGCCATGTTATCAGTTTTTTTGTCCCGTATACGTTTTTGATACAAGGCTTTTTTTATTTTATTTTTTTGAGGTATTTAACGTGCACTTTCTGAAACGACTGATTATATCAGCACACGACTTATAAACTAACTTAAATGTAGAACAAACACAACACCCAGCCCCCGAACTTTAACTCATCACTGTGAAAGGGGAATCCCACATTTCACAAATGATAAAAAATATTTCAACCATGGCTAAGTAGACCAACACACTACCGAATGAGCTAAGGTGTCAAACTTACAAGGACTTTGATCCATATCTTCTTGAAATCTTGATATGAGGTTTTTTCTCTCTTGTACGCTTTTGTTGTTCTTAGGTTGCTAAAGTGGTCTTTACCACCCCTTGAGGGGCTGTTAGATTACCTAGAAGGGGGGTAAGAGGCAAGGTAATAGCAAGGGGTTGATAAAGCGGGAATATTAGACTCTTGATAAGTGACCGTAAAACAGACATTGGGATACTGGTACCAATTTATCAAGACCATCCATCGCATTGAGAATGTTCTGAAGAGTGAGGTAGTTACCAAATGTGTAATTTAAAGAGACTTGCTTCTCTCATAATATGAAATAAATTGTATTACTAGATAGCGTAGATCAATTTTAAATAAAACCACTTTGATTGTGCATGGTTTAACACGATACTCTCACAGTAGACTAGACTGCCAATTACAAGGAGATCAAGGTTCAAATTTCAGTTGGGTACTGATTCTGGTTTTTCGAAAATGATTTTTCCACTCTCTATCCACGCAAATGTGGGTACACTTTTTCTTAATACGACCTCACTAATACTTAAAATCAGTAGCTTAATTAGTACATAATCGTATGGACTAAACGTATAGCAAGACGTGGTGCTAAAAAAAATCTAATTCAATTTTCTGATCCCTATTTAAACGCAATGACGATGAAATAATTACGAGTGCAACCTTTTTAACTACAACACGTCCCATGTACTGTACTTGTCTCAACTGAAACAAAACCATTTGAATAAAAAGAAACCTTTTATTTATACGAATGAATGTTGGTCTGTATTTAATATTTTCTTTTGATCTTTACTGCTTCAAAAGGATACTTGCAATAAAAACTAACTTGTGTGTATTGCTACATCAACATGATACGACACAGAGCAACTTAAATCAACAAACGCCAACTTTTCATTTGAAGCCATGTTGCTGTTGATATAAGTTTGTTTTATGTTTCTCCAGTGGAGACGAAGCTTTTAGACTAGCCAATGTATGTTGCGGATCCAGCCAAACATAAATTAGGACGCAAATTACTGAAACAAATACATTAGAACTTTTTTAATTTGAAATTCAAGGGATATATAAAACCGTTTGAAATATTTAAAGTTCAAACTTACCATTTTTATTAATATTTTCGCAGCTGGTGCACAATAAATCAATGAACTAAAAATGAGATACATATACCGGTATGTTATTTAAAACACACATACACAATATATAGTCTACATACATGAAAAAATAAGGAAAATATAAAACACAAAATATAAAAACTTGGAAAAAATTAAAGGTATAAAAATTGCAGACTCATCATTGATGACGTGCAACATGCTAGGCCACACGTGATTACAGTGTCACACAGAAATAATGAAAGCCAAACCAACCAATATATCCCCTATTCTAGGCAGCCCGCTCGCCACCGGTGTAGAATTCCCCGCCTTATCTTTTACTTTGCGTCAATAACTCTTGACTTTATTTGACATTCTTGGAATTTGGGGTGGGGGGGGGGATTTAATAAAGATAGTTAAGTTAGGTTTGAGATGAGTACAAAATAGAACACATTAACAATAGACAGACTTTGAATTATCCAAATAGTTCCATCTAAAATTCGAATTAAATATTATTTTTTACCATTGATTTGAATAGGAATTTCATGGTGAATCATGGTAAATCCAAAATATAATTTTTTTTTAATCAACTAGTGTAGAATTATTCAGAGATATCACTGTATAGTGACAAAAATTATCGCGCTTTGACCCCTCTGAACGATCAGTCATTAATTCCAACACCAATCCCTCCCGATTGGATAAAACTCCCACTCTCCCATTTTTTTGTCATCCGGGGGAGACCAATGTGGACGTGGCCCTTTTTTTTGAGATGAATAAAATTAAGAATGAATGTCCGTCAGGATTGACGCGCGTGGCTCACTTGTTGTTTTTTAGGGGGAGAGGGGGGTAAGGGCGGAGGGGGGGATAGTGTTAATAATCCCTCGACCTCACCTGACGTCACGTGACCCGTCCAAAGTATGTATTTATTCCCCCTTCTCTCTCTTTTTCTCTTTGGGGGATTTATTGGACTGACACAAACACACACACACAAACACACACACACAAACACACATACGAAACAGTCGAATGGGGTCCAGAACTAAATACAGAATGCAGGCATCCCACCTGGGGCTTGTGTGCTCGGCCACTGCCACCTCATATTGATCACGTGAATACACTGTCAAAATGTTAACACACAATTACTACACTGTTAAATTAAAGATTACTGTTTTATATATATATTAATTAATATTATTTTAATTCACGTTTTAACTGAAGGATCTACTCATATATATATATATATAACGTAAGTATTTTAATCTACAAAATTTAATTAGATATGGGGGTGATTGTTTTGATTGTAGTGAATTAAATTTAAGAGTATTATGTGTTTATTTACTTCCAAAGATTTTAAAATTAATTTGTGGATCATTCAATCTACAAAATTTAATTAAATACGGTGGTGATTGTTTTAATTGTATTGAATTAAATTTAGGAGTATTATGTGTTGTATTTACTTCCAAAGATTTTAATTTGTGGATATTTCAATCTACAAAATGTAATTAAATACAGGGGTGATTGTTTTAACTGTAGTGAATTAAGGTCAGTCCTATTTTAGTTTCTATAAAAACTATGTATTGGCTAAAATAAATAAATTATTGCTATAGTAGACGCGATTAGTTTAATTTTCTACACATGGAGTTATCTAAAGCTCTAAAATATTTGACATGGGGAATGGGTTATTTGTCAATTATTTTTTTCCCCTTCATTTAAAAACTTGTGTTCAAATTCCTCAATGTCTATAACCAATAACCAAGAACCATTGAGATTAAGATGAGTAGATAATTAAACTAGAAGCATCTACTTGTTTGTTTGTATAGCACCGCGTCTTACTACCCGTTCGGGCTATACGCCAATATACTAATAATTACAATAATGGGGTAGGGATTATAAAGGCTTTATTGAGAGGAAATGCACCCGCATTTGGATGAGGGAGAGTTGAAAACCATTTAGAGAAAACCGCCCTCAGTGCATCCAACCGGGATCGAAACCCGATCTTCGGCAGTCCAGTCCAACACGAGATTAGCTCGTTAGACCACGCGGACACTGAAGTGGGTAGAAGTATCTACTGAAGCATTATTTTATTTATTTTTGGCCTAAATATTGTTTTAAAAACTACAACATTACAAACATTAACACCTAACTTAGCTAATTCATAGCTTAGCTAATAATATACACCTTGATTTTAGTAAGAGGACCGTTCTCGAAGACCTTATTTACTATAAGAATTCTACTGTACAATAGTATTTTGACATGATAAAAGGACTTCTATAATGAGCTTTCAACCACAGTTATGTAAGGCCTTTTATCTTACTAAAATAGAGTAAAATTATTATACGAAACAAGGCCTTACAGTATGGGTTTCCTAGTCAAATGATGGTGTACTTAAGAGCCCGTCCCATGACTAGTTAACTAGGAGATTAGATAAAAGATTAAGCTAGAATAAAAAAAAGTAGATCAGTAGTTTATGGTTTTATGCCTTCTTAGTTTGAAAAAGAGAAAACAATATCTGTAAAATAGTATTTTTCCAGTTTTAATCCCTTTAATATTGTTGTACTTTTGTTTTCTTACGAACTTTCGAGGAGAGAAAGTATTGTGATCTAGAGCCTGAAAAAATTGTTTTTTAGTCTGTCTGTCTCTCAGACTAGAGCCGTAACCATTTAACCGATAGGGCTAAAACTTGGTATCTAGGTTCCTCTGAGGAGTTTTTTTGAATTAGATTTCCAACTAATTTCCAACTAATGGTGGTTTACTGAAGGGAGGAAAAAAAATCGATGTTATCAAAATCCACTCTAACGATTTTGATTAAATTTTGTATCTAAGTAGGTTTTAAGATTAAAAACAAAATGGAATCTCTCATTTACCAAATGAACTTGATTTACAAGGTACTTTACATAAGCCTAAATATCAAACTTTGATAATATCTCCGCAAATTTTTGAAATAAAAAATAAACATATGATTGTAAAGATGTGGTAATATTAAAAATAAAAATCTTTATTTGAAATATAAATTTTAAAAATAAAATAGTTTATGATCGTTAAGAAAATATATAAATTTTAAAAATAAAATAGTTTATGATCGATAAGTAAATATATATATTTTAAAAATAAAATAGTTTATGAGCGATAAGTAAATATATATATATTTTATGGAGGTCTTTGAAATTTGAATTGATTGTTATGCTCTTTTGTGTAATTATACCTTCCTCTTTTCTCAACGTTTGTGTAACAGTATATATTATTTCAAATGCTCTTTGCTGGAGTGTTTCTGCAACAAAGTATATGGTTTAATTTCACAAACCTTACTAATTTTTAGTAAATGTCTCTATTTGAAGATAAAAGAGAAAGTCTGTGCAATGCACTGTACCATTTTATTATTTTATGTTTTGATAAAATAAATTACAGCGATCTTATAATTTAAAGTTTCTCAGAAGACAACCCGTACTCAGCGGTTTGTTTGTCTGCTGAAGTTTATCGCATTAGTTTAAGTGTTTGTCTGTGTGATAAACCTTCTGAAGAATTTAAGTTTACAAAGAAAACCCCTTCTAAGAGCTATTTAATGTTTGTATGGAACTTGGAAAGATTTTACTTTGAAAACTTCTACATATTGAAAGAAGTTCGTTTACCACATCAAACAGATTAAATCACGAAGTCCATTGCATGGCTAGCAAAAAAAAATTTTCCTTTAGAATAGATCTTAAGAAATCTACTCGGGGTAGCTTATATGTTGTTACTAGGGCAAGAAATAATTTACAGAACTGTAGGACTTATAGTAAACTATTCCATCCTCTTCACTATCCATTTAATCAAAAATACAAAAATTAGTATACAAAATTAATGTATCTTTAGTAGCACAAAATGACAAATTTGATATTAAATGGGATAATACAATTTACTACTACAGTCCCACTAAGCAAGCCACGAGTCACGGCTATTTTGGATTATTATTATTCTATTATTATTATTATTATTATTATTCTATGTCCTGTCTTACAACAGGTCCCAGGGAAATTGGACCGCCAGTGCGCTCTGCCCTCCACCTCCTCTTTCAGCTACGAGAATGTTCTTCCTTCCTTCAATCTTTGTATCCACCGTCTTTTAGATATACAGAAGTGACTTTTACGAGCTTATTTCGACTTGGAAAAAAAAATTGACTTACTTTAATGTGGGTTCAACCGATTTATTTTAATACCGCGTCCTATTACCTGTTCAGGTTTTAAGCATATATGATAATTGTTTTAATGGGGTAGGGATGAAAAAAGAAATTTTTCAGAGGTAATATACCCACATTTTCGTGAAAAAAAGAGTGGTGAACCATTGGGGGTAAACCAACCTCAGTAGATCCGACCGGGATTCGAACCCCGATCTCACCGTAATTATAAGGCCAGTCTAACACGAGAGTGACGCCTTAGACAATTTGCCCACTGAAGCGGTTAGCTGAAAATTCTATAAGTAAACTATGAAATTTCTTCGTTTATACATTGATAAGAATCAATTCATCGCTATTTTTTACTATCTTTTTATTTAAATTTAGGGATTTGTTTACCGACTTTTATTACACGTCCGGGCTACACGCATTTAACCCACTAATCGAGTAAGGTTGATAAAAATGTAGAGTTTAGAGGAAATACCACTCTAAGCTCACCGGGTCAAGACTCGAAGCCTGGCTATTACAATGAAAACCAAACTATATTAGCTTAAATTTTAGTCCACGTTCTTAACGATGTGAACTATGCTGAACGTTCCTTAAAATAGATTATTTAAAAAAAATGAATTATTCAACAATAATAACCTCACTAAATTGTACTAATATTTGTTAATTTAAAATAGAAAATAAAAGTAGTAATATATGATGTTGTTTACATTCTAACACGTGTTTTCATGATCAAGTTTTTGTCTTGTATCGTGTGTTACACGAAATTTAACATTCAAATTTCCAACGTGTTTTATTTTCGAATCAACAAAACGTGTAATTGAGAATTCCCTGTATAATTAATTATTTGGCTACAAACAATTATGGGAATTAATTTTTTCCAGTAGGGGTATGAGTGTAACTTCCTGAACACAATATATTTATAACTATAGTTAAAAAAAATGATCATTTTAACGCTCACCACAAAAAAATTACGAAAGACTAAAATGATATTTTAAAAGTATTAAATGATTATTTTATATTTCCAAATAAAACACTTATTTCCACCTGTAATTATATGAACTAAATTATTAGTGATACAAAATTGTTTTATATTACGGTCATGTATTTAAGACAAGAAGGTTTGAGATTTTAGTCAGAGCCTGGTGTAGTAAAAAAAGTTTTTCACAAAGGGTTAGTCTTTCCAGGCAAATTGTGGATATATTTTCTCTAAATTATTCCTCATTCTTACCTAAACAATCACTTTAATTATTGGGATATTCCATGCGTTTAGTAAAACATGGATCGTGTAAAAAATATTCGATATTAATGAGCTTCGTCAGTCCCATTCACAAGAAAACCATCCTTAAAATAAATACTTGTGTCATATGTTAATTAATATTAAATTCTCTTAAACTAGAGAGTATAAAATTTATTACTTAATTAAGACATTTATCTTAGATAAATTAAGTTTCTTCTTGAATGTGGTAACCCTCAGTGATCTTGAGGTAAAGTGCTCGCCTCGGGATCCGATGATCTTGGGTTCAAACACATCCGAAATCTATGTTTTTTTCTTGAGCGATAACAATTCTTAGCACAAATTCCTTTGGGAGAGGAAATGTAGCTGTCGGTACCATGTTGATTGGGGCATGTAAAAGAACCATGGAAGGTATGTTAAAATACCTTTCCCGGAAAAATTGGTAGGTTCTTTCATTCTCGCTCATAGAAAAGCTCGTGTGCTGATATAATCAGTCAGTTCAGAAAGTGCAGGTTTAATACCTCATTTTTTTTTACATCTGGGATGTATCATTTTAATAATTCAATGTCTGGTAGGCTATTTGATCTGACAAAATGTGACTATCTCAAAATAGTTAAGTTTTGAATTTACAAGTCCGAAAATTCGGTAGAGTAAATTCAAGTGGTTTTTTCTTATCCAGCCAATAAGGAAGAAATATTTGCCTGGGAATGTTTGTGTTCTGTTAGAGTCCAATTATACTGTAGTATGTGATAATATAACACGATTACGCAAGTGCTATGATTGCTGTAGCGCAAGATACTTTAGATAAAATTTATAAATAGATATATAATACGCCTTTAGTTTATATTGTAGCAATCAACTACAAACCATTTATCTTAAAGCAAAATATGCCAACAGATATCATATTGTATTATCTGGCCCCTTGGTTGAATATTCACATTTATTAGGGTGATAGAAAAGTTAATATTAATACCAAGTTTATGGCTCTAGTGTTAAAATTTAATAAAACGTTCAACAAACTTTTTTTATTGAAAGCTAGTACCGACCTATAATATAAATATAAAAGCTTGTTGTCGATGTTTTTACGCTTTACTTTATTTATTTAGTAATACAATAATTTTATACGAGAAAATTATGTATTTATATAGCAGGTAATACTGATTATTTAGTATTTCTATTCAAAACTGTATACTGAAATCCAAAGTATTTAGATTTCATATTATTTATAAATGTATACAAAAAAAATTGTACATTTATCCTTAATTTAAACTGGGTTTTCAACTTATCTTTCAAGTAACAAAACTTTCAGTAGCGTAAATAAATAGAGTATGATCACTGTTCACGTAACAAAGCGTAAATAAACAGAGTATGATCATGGCTCACGTAACAAAGCGTAAATAAACAGAGTATGATCACGGTTCACGTAACAAAGCATAACTAAAAAGAGTATGATCATGGCTCACGTAACAAAGCGTAAATAAACAGAGTATGATCATGGTTTACGTAATAAAGCGTAACTAAACAAAGTATGATCACGGCTCACGTAACAAAGCGTAAATAAACAGAGTAGGATCACGGTTCACGTAACAAAGCATAAATAAACAGAATATGATCACGGTTCACGTAACAAAGCGTAAATAAAGAGTATCATCACGGTTCACGTAACAAAGCGTAAATAAACAAAATATGATCACGGCTCACGTAACAAAGCGTAAATAAACAGAGTATGATCACGGTTCACGTAACAAAGCGTAAATAAAGAGTATTATCACTTTTCACGTAACAAAGCGTAAATAAAGAGTATTATCACGTTTCACGTAACAAAGCGTAAATAAAATTATTATCACGGTTCACGTAACGATGCGTAAAAGCTCGAGCAAATTACAACCAATAAATCTAAATATTTTAAACCAAATTGATATCTAAAATATTACTCAAACTACTAGGTCTCGTTAGGCACCAAGGACTTGCAATATAATCTTACAAAAAAACACGTAAGAAAAATTCACCACATGTATGTTGTACGCGAGACTAGACGAACAAGCTATAGCGAAGAAGCAGTCTTCACGCTATAAACAAACAAATGAAGTACTAAATAACCGTGTTTACGTGGCTCAAGACACTATTGGTTGGCTGGAACACGTGATTCATTCCACGCAACGTAAAGTTATGTTGATTCTATTTTCCCCTGGACCACTTTATAAGTCAAGAAAAACTCACGTCAACATTAAGTTTTGCAACCTTTGATGACTTCTATTTTTATTTTTTTTAACACTATGAAAACCTTTACGTTACGAGAAAGTAAAGGTTCTTTATTGAGCAACTGTTACGTAAAATGAATATAACGTCAACGTTAAGTTCAGTGCATCGTGATGGCTTCCATTTAAAATTAGTACAAGACCCTTTTTGTTATGTTAACGTTAATTGAGCGTAAAGTTTATCATCATACTTTCTTTATCAAAACTATAAAAAGTTTTTAAAAATTTAGATATACAAATAAAAAAAGCATTAATTATTATTTATTGCTAGCACCGCATGTTAAAACCAGTTTGGGTTTTACGTTTATGTACTAATTACGTTAATGGTTTTAGGGATTATGAATGTTATATTTTGTGGTCTAGGGGTAAGGTGTCAGACTTCTGTGCTGAGGGTCCGGGGTTCAATCCTAGGTCCTGGCACAGATTTATCTGATTGCCAAACCCTTCCTTCAGCTCTGACAAGACGTGTATTAATCACATCTTGTGAATGTGTGGAATGCCAGGCCTCCACCGTGGTTCGGATCCCACGTTAAACTGTAGGTCCTCCATTTCATCTCACTATCACCCTACCATTACACATTAGTGTATTATTATTATTATTATTATTATTATTATTATTATTATTATTATTATTATTATTATTATTAGCACCGCGTCTTACTACCCGCTCGGGTTATACGCACTTACGCTAATGTGCAATGGTAGGGTGATTGTGAGATGAAATGGAAGACCTACAGTTTAACGTGGAATCCGAACCACGGTGGAGGCCTGGCACTCCACACATTCACAAGTTGTGATTAATACACGTCTTGTCAGAGGTGAAGTAAGGGTTTGGAAATCAGATAAATCTGTGCCGGGACCGAGGATTGAACCCCGGACCCCCAGCACAGAAGTCTAACACCTTACCCCTAGACCACCAGGTCACCAACACATTAGTGTAAGTGCGTATAACCCGAACTGGTGGTAAGACGCGGTGCTAATAATAATAATAATGTTATATTTATTTGAAGTGTACCCACATTTGCATGGAGGGTAGGATAGAAAATAATTTTTGAAAACCTCCTTCTGTACACCCGACCGAGATTCGAACCTCGATCTCCCCGTCATTTGGGCAGTCTAGCCCAACATGAGAGTAGGGCGTTAGTTCACGCGGCCACCAAAGTGGGTTTGAAATAATAATTATTTCCGAAGAAATTGATATTAGGTATTTTCAGCCATTGTATGCAATAAAGAACCTTCTACTAAATTTCAACTACCATCATTCCTAAGGTAGATGGGGTGTACCAGTGTAGTATGTAGACTCATGATTCATTCGCAATACTAAATCTAGTGCCACTACTTTTGGAGCCATTTACAAAATTGCGGATGAAAAAAACCCATCCAAATGGAACTGTAGGAAATTAATCGACCAAACCTCCGTACCCCCCTCGATCTCCTCACCATACAAACACATAAACATGGTTAAATTGTATTCTATTCCTGTTAATGCCATTGTGTCGCGTAATGTAATTACAAAATGGCCTCATAAAATCTAAATACGACGCACAGTATCTTATTGTTGTCCGGAAACAAAAGAAATGTATTTATGAACACAATAAAACAAAATCTCATCTGTATAAACAAAACGATTGTGTCGAATAAGGAATAATAGTGATGTAATTATCGCAAGTCTACGGGATTCTGCTTCTAATCTGGGGAGTTGCTGATGAATATAATGTATACACCGTTTTTATAAAAGTTAGGGATTGTTGCATAGTATTATGGCTACTTTCTAAAGTTAGTTTTTTTTAAGTCATCATAATATGATGAGTATTTACTGTAGTCCTTATGGAGTTAGAGATATAACAGTTGTGCTGGAAAATCTGTATAATACGACTTTCCCCGTTTTTCCCTAGTACCCTTGATTTATAAAGAAAAAATAGGTTTTTGTTTCTTTTGTATTATTATTAGCACCGCGTCTTACTACCCGTTCGGTTTATACGCACTTACGCTAATGTGCAATGGTAGGGTGATTGCGAGATGAAATGAAGGATCTACAGTTTAACATGGAATCCGAACCACGGTGAAGGCCTGGAATTCCACACATTAACAAGTTGTGATTAATACACATCTTGTCAGAGGTGAAGGAAGGGTTTGGTAATCAGATAAATCTGTGCCGGAACCGAGGATTGAGCCCCGGACCCTCAGCACAGAGGTCTGACATCTTACCCCTAGACCACCAGGTCACCTACATGTTTCTTTTGTAGTTTAACTAAGTGTACGTTTTGTTTGGTATGCAAAGACTACTATTACATAGCACTACACACCATTCTAACATAAAACAGCACACTTAGCACCGGCTTGGGTGGTCGAATGGTCTATGACGTCACTCTAGCTATATATTGGGGCACTGATTATGAGGAGATCTTGGTTTTAATCTAGGTGAGGTGAACCTAAGATATTTTTTTTTACTAAATGGTTTCTCACTCTTACAACACTTGAACGTGGGTACATTTCTCTTAAATTCAACCTAACTCATCCTAAGCACATTTATCCAATTAAATGCATATAGTCTGGAGAGGTAGTAAGAAGCGATACAGAACAAGTTTAATATAAGAGTTATTTTGGTCTAAATCCAAGGAGTAGGTATGAGGAGGTTAATTTAGGGTAAATACACTCGCATTGGTGGGGGGGGAAAATCACTTTTGATAAAACTCCTTCGGTGCACCCGGTAGCGATATTTAGCAATAAAAATGTATGATGGATTACTATGCAAGCTTTTATATTTGTTAATTACGGCTATAGACGCATCTAAATATAACCCTTACGGACAGTTTCTCGCCAATGGCAGGGTCTGTTTCAAACATAAGCCTCTCCATTTACTTCTGTCCTCCCTCAATCTTTCTTCCTCCACGCCGGACCAATTCACTCCTCTACTCTCCACAACTCGTTTATCTACCTGCCTCTGGGTCTTCCCTCTTGGCCTCTTAACCTCCATTTCTATCATCCTCCTTGTAATCCTCCCCTCTTCCATCTTCTTCACATGTCCATACCACCTCAATCTCACCATCTCTATCTATTCCTGCAGGTGTCCCTCATTAACTCTATCTCTCACCCTTACATTCCTCACCCTTACATTCCTCACCCTTACATTCCTCACCCTTACATTCCTCACCCTGTCTATCCTAATTACAGGTGACCTGGCGGTCTAGGGGTAAGGTGCCAGACTTCTATGCTGGGGGGGTCCGGGGTTCAATCCTCGGTCCCGGCACGGATTTATCTGATTGCCAAACCCTTCCTTCACCTCTGACAAGATGTGTATTAAATGTGTATTAATCACAACTTGTGAATGTGTGGAATGCCAGGCCTCCACCGTGGTTCGGATCCCATGTTAAACTGTAGGTCCTCCATTACATCTCACGATCACCATACCATTACACATTAGCGTAAGTGTGTATAGCCCGAACGGGTAGTAAGACGCGGTGATGATAATAATAATAATAATAATAATAATAATATCCTAATCACTCTCAAACCACTACACAGAAATTTCATCTCGCGTGCCTGTAACATGCTCTTTTACCTTTCCATCTAAATAGAATATTTTCTAAATTGAAAATTGAAACCTTGGCACGGGAATCGAACCCGGAACCTTTGACTTAGTATGCCAATGCTCTAACCACGGATCTGTCCAGGAGTCATCGGGATATAATGACAGCTCGTGATCTTAGGTCACTCGTATCTAGCTGACAATATAAGCACGTCCATAACAGACTCTGCCTTAAAACCCCTCCTGGATAGCTTAGTGGTAAGAACATTGGCTTACTAGTCCAAAGGTCCTGGGTTCGATTTCCGTGTACAGGTGTCAATTTAAATTGAGAGAATATGATAAAAATATAGTTCAAATTAAACACCTTAGACAACCACCATTGCTGATTGATTTACTATTTAATCATTAAATGAATTTTTAGTACGGTTTGATTAATTTCAGTTAGTACCTCGTCCTCTTTATCTGGAGGTATCTTTGTTCGTGTGTTTACAAGCTAATGGCGGCTCCGACATTGTGCTTATCGAGACGTGAATATTTGATGACGCGAGTAGGTAAGGCTGAAGGGTCACCTGTTGAGTGAATCACTCCCTTGGTAGTCGAACTCTAGAACAGTTGCCACAGAGGTAATCGATATTATCAACCCTCTCCCTCTGAATCCCTAAACCTCCCCTCTCTTCACGCCCTAAGACTAGCCCTTAGCTTGTGAAAGGAAGACTGAAGGGATCAAGAGTGGAGATGGAAATTTTCCCGTTAATAATTTCACATAGTTGAACCACCGCGGAAGAAAATGTATTCATAAAGGCTTTGCTTATAATATCGAAGAACTAATATAATTCCCTTATTCTTGGTACCTGTCCCCAAGAAACAGCGATATTATTCTATTTTCATATTAATTGATCACATGAAACAAATCTCTAAACTTTTAATCTCCATCCCCTAGAAACTGCGATGTTATTCCATGGCGGAAGTCTCCATCCCCTAGAAACTGCGAAGTTATTCCATGGTGGAAGTCTCCATCCCCTAGAAACTGCGATGGTATTCCATGGCGGAAGTCTCCATCCCCTATAAACTGCGAAGTTATTCCATGGCGGAAGTCTCCATCCCCTAGAAACTGCGAAGTTATTCCATGGTGGAAGTCTCCATCCCCTAGAAACTGCGATGTTATTTCATGGCGGAAGTCTCCATCCCTTAGAAAATGCTATGTTATTTCATGGTGGAAGTCTCCATCCCCTAGAAACTGCGATGTTATTCCATGGCGGAAATCTCCATCCCCTAGAAACTGCGATGTTATTTCATGGTGGAAGTCTCCATCCCCTAGAAACTGCGATGTTATTCCATGGCGGAAGTCTCCATCCCTTAGAAAATGCGATGTTATTTCATGGTGGAAGAACCTGCCAGTTTTGCCGGGAAAGGTTCTTATATATGCCACAATCAAGATGGAACCAACGGCTTTACTTCTCCTTTGAAGGAAGTTTGTGTTACACATTATTTTTTTTTAACGCTCTAGAAAAATCCGTCGACCCCGGCTGGATTATAACCCACGAACATCGGGCCCTGAGGCGAGCATTATACCACAAGACCACTGAGGTCGATGGCGTCCTCTAAAGTAAACAATAAACATCAAATTGCATTGTGTTCGTAGACCGCTAGTGGTTATTATTGTTGACTGATTACAGGGATGTTACAGCGTTCATTAACATGAGGCCTGGATAGACTCAGCTCGTGACGTCACGTTTCGTCCATTGTTCAGGGGGGGAGGGGGGGATCAGAGTTAATTGAAATCTTACACTGGGTTACTAAGCAGCGTCAAGAAAATGTTATATTAAGGGGAGGGGATGGATTTCTCCAACAAAGGTCATACGACAATAAAAATATACTATGAAATTTTAACAAGTGTATAATTTGTAAGCTATTTAGTAGTTAATAGTTTAATAGTTAATGATTCCAACTCATTACAGTTCACGAATTATAAGAGGTCAAACTTGATATTTCATGCTTTTAATGTACCATTGATAAGATATTAATTATTTTTAGTTAGCACCTTGTCTTAATATACTATTATGTACTGCATACGCTAATAGTATTATGTATTAGGAAGGTTAAAACTAAAGGAAGTGTAACCGTATTTGCGTGGAGAGAGAGAGAGAGAGTGGATTTTTTTTAAAAGTACGTCAGTACATCCAACTGAAATTCGAGCCTCAATCTCCCCATCATCAACAGTCTAGTCTACTGCGAGAGTAGCGCGTTAGACCATGTAATGTAGCCACTGAAGCGGGTATTCAAGTTACTAATGATGGGGTGAAATTTAATTTAACTTGGCATTCACATGGGGTGTAAAGAATGAAATATGTATAATATCAATAATATTAATATCGTTATAAATATTATTTATGATAATATTAATATTATAATATTTATAATATAATATAAATATCATATATTTTATAATATAATCATTATTTATATTATTACTAGGTGTTCTGTCTTACGACAGGTACATTCCTTTTGTCAGTGAACTTAGACCACCAATGCACCCTGTCCTCTGCCTCCTCCTTCAGCTCCCAGAATTTTCTTATTTCCTTCAAGTCATCCAATATTTGAATCCTCCTTCTTCCTAAGCTCCTCTTTCCCTCAACCTTTACTTCTATGACGTCATGCAGAAGACAGTTCCTCCTAAGGATGTGTCCGACCTAGTTTGCTTTTCACCGAAGAATCACATCTAAAATGGTTCTCTCTTTATAAATATAGTTTAATATAAAATAATATAATATTATAATTTATAATTTTACGTAATAAATTCATAATATATAATAGAAGAATTGTGGGTAATATGGAATACCATTTACTTTTTCAATTATATCAAATCGTATTTTCACATTTTGTCATTGAGTTACATATTAAGCTTATAATTAATATGTTTTTAACTATTTTTAGTGTTTAAAGCAAAATTAATAAATTGCAATATCCTATAGGAGCACTTAAAAGAGATGTGGAACAAATAAGGGCAATATGGAATAGGGAGGGCAATATGGAATAGTGAGGGCAATATGAAATACTACGCATTTTAAATAAAAAATTAATTATATTTACTAAAACTAACAAATGTTTCATAAGAAAGTGTAAAAAAAAAATGCAAATATGATGGGTAAAACATCCTGGGACCTTACTACGATAAGACAGTTGTCTGTATATTCTGTAAATTTAAAAGTGACACCCTGGACACGGGAACTGAACCAAGGTCCTTTGGTTTAGTACGCCAATGGTCTAACCACTGAGCCGTGCAAGAACCATCCCGTGCCATCTTGTCCCGATTTTAGATATAGCTATATTTAACAACTATAATAGCTTGGCTATTTAATCTATTATGGTATGCGCATTCGTACAGTTCAGTTGTCAGTGTAAATTTGGCAGCATAAAGCCCTCCATAGTCGAAGATGGCTGAGTTATCTGATGGTTCCTGATCTTAATTGATCACTCATATGTAGCTGATTATTTTCTCACGACCATCACAGACTCTGCCTTAAAATATGAGTGGAGAATTACCCTGATCCGGGGACGACTCAATTGTTAGAGCATTGGCGTATTAATCCAAATGTCTCTGGTTCGCTTTACGTGTTCAGATGTCTTTTTTTTTAATTAGATAATAGTTTTTTTCATTTTAAAATATTACTGTTTTAATTTTTTGTGTTTTTAATTTATCTCGATTCCTCTAAGAGAAAAGTATTGTATTGTGATCGTCAAAAAAAACTGAACTCAAAATTTTGATAAATATCGACGTTTCATGACCCCCTAAAACCAAAAGATGTTTATTTTTGATACTACTATAAAATTACACAGGTAAGTTATTTCATAACTGAAATAGTTGCGGATATATGATCAAAATTGTAAAATTTCTGTTTTGCCGATTTCAAGTTTGCCGATAGCAGGGAGGTCAAAGCTCTAATCCCGAATGGATGTATTCAAGGAGGATTTTTTTTCCCCCTAAATGGTTTCCTACTTTATTTCCATTTAAATACGGCTACATTACTAATTACTCCTCATTCTAACTTCCTCGTCCTTATACCTTTATTAAAAATTAAATGAGGAAATCCCGGGCAGGTAGTAAGACGTGGTATATAAAGACAAGAGTACTCTAAACCTGTAATTAACTTTTTCGGCGTTCCGAACAGGAAGGATGAAATAGGTAATGCTATTTTAATTGACTGATGTGATCTTGTAAATTAATTCTTCAGCCTCTTAGAGAAAAACAATAAGTTTTTCCTAAGGTGCCTTTGTACAGGGTGTCTTACAAGTAATTGGGTGACCTGGTGGTCTAGGGGTGAGGTGTCACACTTCTGTGCTGAGGGTCCGGGGTTCAATCCTCGGTCCCATCACACAGATTTATCTGATTGCCAAACACCTTCCTTCACCTCTGACAAGACGTGTATTAATCACAACTTGTGAATGTGAGGAATGTCAGGCCTCCACCGTGGTTCGGATCCCACGTTAAACTGTAGGTCCTCCATTTCATCTCACAATCACCCTACTATTACACACTAGCGTAAGAGCGTATAACCCAAACGGGTAGTAAGACGTGGTGCTAATAATAAGAATAATAATAATTAATAATAATAATAAATAACTGCATTTTTCTTATGTATACATATTTATTTCAGAATATTCAGTACAACTCAAATAATAGTACAAATAATCAAACAACATATATAGCTCACCGGAAACAATTATTTTTATCATCAGTGGATGTCTCTGCACTCAAAAATTCTTGAAGCATTTTAGAATGCTTTTTATCACTTTTTGAATAAGTATTTAAATCCCGTCAATTTTAACAAATGTATCTTCAACATACACTTTAAATTCATGTATAAAGACTTTTGTTGTACGACTGTACATCTTGTTTCTCATTTCCCTCCAAAACAAGTAGTCCATAACAGTGAGACCAGGTGATGTAGGAGTCAATTCAGTAGCTTGTCTTCTCTCAATTATTACTCAAAACAAGTAGTCCATAACAGTGAGACCAGGTGATGTAGGAGCCAATTCAGTAGCTTGTCTTCTCTCGATTATTACTCTGTTAGGGAAAGTTGCATCGAGAAAATAGAGGACAGTGCGAGTATAATGTGGCGCAGCCCCAAATTGTCGGAAGAACATTTCATTAAGTAAATCACAATATAGCTGAAGTCCTGGAATGATTTTATGACATAGTAACTGTAAGTAGCTATCATCAGTAACCGTTACATAAAAAAAATACAGGGGCTGATTACTCCAAAATATGAAAGGTTTCCTCAAACATAAACCTTTGGATGTTTACTTTCAATCTAGGTTCGGATTACTGGCATCCTGGTATTTTATTTTGTAGTGCAATAACTTAAGGGAAACCTTGTATTTTATTTCAATTCAAGTATATATTTTGATGTTAAATAAACGTATAAATCTATTGTATCAAAATGAAAATACGAGGTAAAATGAAACGGAATTTAAAATTATTCACTTCTGTTAATTTTTAAGAGGTCTATTGGAAACTTCGTCTAATATCTTGAGCCTCAGAATTGATGCGGAGAGCTATACTTTACGGTTATTATTTTCTCTTGCGTCGCTAAAAGCCTTAGTTATATCAAAGTATGTTTTTTTGAACAAATATTTGAAAAGGTCTTTAAAGTTTCAATTATTTGAGAATAAGATGCCCAACCAGATAAAATAAAGACTTTTGAATATCAGTATGAAATTTATTGATCCGAATATGAACGGTAGGTTTTTTAATTAGGATTATTACCGTTGGTGGTGTTTTAATAAACTATTCAAAGAGAAAATTTATGTTTTATTAATTTATTTTAACGTGTCTTATTACCCTTCCGGGCTATCCATATTTAATTACACTAATGGGGTAGGTTAAATAAGGGAAAGCTTAGAGGATATATATCCGCAGTTAAGTTGAAAGATAGTGTCGAATAAATTTAAAGTAAAATCCGACTCTCATTACCACAACACGGAATTCGAACCCCATTCCCTAGTCACCGAAAAAATAAACTACACGGATTTGAAGTTTATTAGGCTTGTCCCCAAATGTGGTGGGTTGGGCCCAAATTTTAATATTCTCCAAGAGGAGTGATTTTTTTTATTGTGGTATTTAACAGGTACTCTACAGACAAATCAATTTTACGGTAAGATCTGGTTAATTTGACTCTGGTTAGTTAGAAAAATTGGATATTTCTAAACCACCATTATTTCCCATTAAATCCCTATTTAAATCAATGATGAAAAATACCATTTAATTCGAATTTTAGAAGGAAATATTTGGATAATACAAACCTATACGTTGTTAATTTGTTCTATTTTGTATTTATCTCAAACCTAACTTAACGATCTTTATTAAATCCCCCCATATGCCAAGAATGTCAAATAAAGTTTAGAGTTATTGACGTAAAGCAAAAGAGAAGGCGGAGGAATTCTACACCGGTGGCGAGCGGGTTGCCTAGAATAGGGGATATGTTGGTTCAGCTTTCATTAACCCATTAAATCCCTATTTAAATCAATGATGAAAAATACCATTTAATTCGAATTTTAGAAGGAAATATTTGGATAATACAAACCTATACGTTGTTAATTTGTTCTATTTTGTATTTATCTCAAACCTAACTTAACGATCTTTATTAAATCCCCCCATATGCCAAGAATGTCAAATAAAGTTTAGAGTTATTGACGTAAAGCAAAAGAGAAGGCGGAGGAATTCTACACCGGTGGCGAGCGGGTTGCCTAGAATAGGGGATATGTTGGTTCAGCTTTCATTACTTTTGTGTGACAATGTAATCACGTGTGGCCTAGCATGGAAGGGGTAGGCTTTCATGTTGCACGTCATCAATTATTTAAGTCTGCATTTTTTATTAGGAAAGATATATTGAGAGGAAGTGTACCTGCATTTGCATATTGGGAGAGAAAGATTGAAAAACCATTTTGGACAAAAACCACCCCCAGTCCACCCAACCAAGATTCGAACCTCGATGTCCCCGTCATTGGCAGTCTATATTCTACTGTAAGAGTAGTGCCTTAGACCATGTGGCCAGCGAAGCGGGTAGTATTTTTATTTAAATTTGTTGTAATTGTAATTTTTACTCACCGCGTCCTACAGCCCAGTTAGGCTACCCACATATTAAACTAATGCGTAAAGAATTAATGGACCAGGAAGGTAAAATTTTAGAAGCGCACACACACGCCTGTAATATACCCTCAGTACACCTGACATGGATTCAAACTTTGATATTCATGTCGCTGGAAATTATAGACTGATTTTGTTAGGAAGCCCGTTCTTTAAGGTCTTATTCCGTACTAGAATCCTACTTATAGTAATATTTTGGTAAGATAAAAGGCCTTCCAGAAGCAAATTCCTACCAAAATCAGGGTATGAACTAAAACTAGAGTAACGCATTAGATCTTGCAGCCACCGAAACGGGTGATAAGTATGTTGACATTTTTGTAAATTTCGTTTAGTCTACATTTATTTTTATTCTCTTCTAAAAGGTTTTTGCTATGGCAATCAGACTATATCAGGATTTTGTTAGCAAGAAACATTTAGAAAAATAAAAAATATGATTTACGGTCAACATTTATAACGTTTTACAATATTATTAGTTTTATTTTATAGGTATTAATAATATCTATCAAATGTGACAGCTGCAGATCACAGGAATTGACGTATGAATAATTTAAGGTAGATTTAATAGTTTTTTCTAGGTGTCTGATAAGGTTCTTCTGGTGAAAATTGGACTGTATAAACATTAGAACGTGCAACATTGTTTTTATTTTATAATATAGAACGTCGTCACACGTCCATGCATAGAACATAAGTAAACTTTGTATTACTTCGAGATAATCGATTCCTCGACGTCACGTGAGCTGCATAATGCTATAATGTGTGTGTGTGTTTGTGTTTGTGTGTATATAAAAGAGTTATTCAAGGCAACACCTAAAAGTCCCCAATGGAACCAACTTGGCCGCGCTCAATCCTATTTGAAAATGGAACATTCTTGACCTCAAGGACAAGTATTTCTACTCTGGCCCACACCCCTTGGGGAGGTGTGTCGTCCTGTGTATCGAATTACAAGCCACCCTCCCCTCCCTTCCCCGCCCGCCACTATGACGTCACTGTTTGAATATTCCAGGTCGAACAGTAATTAGACGTTGGACGAGGAGGTTGCTAAGCACAAGGTCTGGCTGACAGCTTTGGGTCTGGGGACGCCTCCGGATGGTAAGGGGGGCGTCGCGTTGTTTTGAGGTCACGTGGCCGGTAGAGTATTGTCAAGAGACCATGTTTGAGGTAGAGAGGTACCCACCATAATTAAGTACAAGAATATGTGAGTTCGGAAACTTATAATGAATAAGTTTGCTAAGAATGGAAATTCTGAAGCTTCAAAATCACTAAAACAGTCTTTATTAGCTTTAAAAATATAATGTGTACTTCCATAGTCTAGCGTAGTCTATCCCAATCTTTCTACCAGAATGATATCCTTTGTTACACCTCTTAAATTTCATGGTACCTTTGTTACACCTCTTAAATTTCACGGTACCTTTGTTACACCCCTTAAATTTCATGGTACCTTTGTTACACCTTTTATATTTCATGCCATCCTTCTTCTATTTATTGGTACCATTGTTATAACTCACATATTTTAAGTCATTCTTAGTTGCACCACCCCTATTTCATGGTACCATTTGTGAGAGCTATGTCTTGCGTCTTCTTTTGTTACACTACCTAAATTTGTCAGAATCATTTGTTACACCTCCTATATTTTGTAAACGCCAATTCTTACAGATGGTGTGGATTTCAACAACTGTTAAATGAAAATAGTGAAACTTTTAAACGCATTTCTGCGTTTATATATATATATACTTTAAAAGGACTTTCTTAGGTCAATCTGACTATTTTTTAATAGTTAAGAACCCCCTTAACCCCCCCTAACCTCGAAGAGGTACGAATCCTTGTGGTTTCCAAGGTGAGCCAATCTTGACGGAACTGTACTAGTAAATTATAAGGGATGTGGTATCAAAAGAAAAGTATACATCGATACCTAATTTCTAGTATCGGAAAAAAAGTATCGATAAGATACTGTATCGTTACTAAAAGAATAAGCTAGGAATTATATCCGAATTTAATGTAAGGTCTAGTTGTGTGTTTAACTCATTTCTGATAAGGCAGACAGAATTTTAATCAGTGTATCAGAAAGTGGGATTAAAATATACATAAATTATAACCAAATTATAGTTTACTAGCTGAATCCCCATTCTTCGCAAGGGATCTTGTTTATTATTTATTTTTGGATTAAAATGAGGAATTTTGTTTGAAGCTTAATGGCAAGGTTCTTGGCGCTACTCGAGAAACGCCGCGAGGAGGTGACCATGTATCGTTTCTCACGGGGAGTTTTATTTCCGACAGGCCCCTTTTCCTACCGCCTGGGGCGTTATCAGCTGAGCGCGCCTGGACATGTCTCTCGCCCTCCACCCCCCTTCCTACCACAACACACAGCCCCGGGCCGGGCCCTCTCACTCACACAGACACTACAAACACCACAACATTCAGCACAAAATATAAACTACAGACTTCAACCGTCTCTTGGCGTTGCATATTAAAACGTAATTACATATTTTAATTAATTGTCTGTATTCATTTTTTCCACTTCCTTAGAAGCATCTACGGGGCTAAAATTAATTGCTATATTCTTTTAGAAGGCATTATTAGAACGAACTAATCGGATACCCTCTAAATGCTTAAAAAGATTTTATATAGCAATATTGTTGATTAGGGTAGCTACC
The DNA here is from genome assembly GCA_902155825.1 of Timema genevievae. Lineage (NCBI taxonomy): Eukaryota > Metazoa > Arthropoda > Insecta > Phasmatodea > Timematidae > Timema > Timema genevievae. Next base: position 92,077 of record CABFWO010000341.1, read on the forward strand.
CCGATTTCACCCGCTTAATTACAAAACATCGGAATGAAACATCTTTACTTTTCGCTTATAAGGAACACCTGTGCCAAATTTCAGTCCTCTAGCTTCGTGGGAAGTGTGAGAATTAGTGATGAGTGAGTGAGTCAGTCAGTCAGTCAATGAGTCAGTGAGTGAGTGAGTCAGTCAGTCAGAGCTTTCGCTTTTAAATATAGAGAGATTTGTATAGCGATCCAATACCTTTTATTATCACCGTGTCTTACTACCTGTCCAGGCTATGCTCATATTTTATAATTACTCTAATGTGGTAGTAATTAGGATAGAAGCATTTTAGAAGTAGTTTACTTAGAATTAGCTTGTAAGGAGAGTGAGAAGCCATGTAAGGAAAAAAACTTCAGTAGACCCGACCAGGATTCAAACTCCGATCTCCTCGTCTTCACAGACCAGTCCAGCATTATAGTGACGCCCTAGACCATTGGGCTGCTGAAGCAGATGAGCCACCATATTAGGACTCAAGTATTCATATGAGAGTAAAAGTATCTAGTAACATTTAGTATATTCCGTGTGACGTGATTTTTCTTGCCCAAAAGCCGCCACTGCATTCCAACATGTCTGACCTACTAGGCTGCTCTGTATAACACAGTGTTTATTTTCCCGTGATAGTTGACTCTAACCTCTAACATGTCTGACCTACTAGGCTACTATGTATAACACAGTGTTTATTTTCCCATGATAGCTGACTCTAACCTCCAACATGTCTGACCCACTAGATTGCTTTGTATGCCACAGTGTTTATTTTCCCATGATAGTTGACTCTAACCTCCAACATGTCTGATCCACTAGATTGCTTTGTATACCACAGTGTTTATTTTCCTATGATAGTTGACTCTAACCTCCAACATGTCTGATCCACTAGATTGCTTTGTATACCACAGTGTTTATTTTCCCATGATAGTAGACTCTAACCTCCAACATGTCTGACCCACTAAATTGCTTTGTATGCCACAGTGTTTATTTTCCCATGATAGCTGACTCTAACCTCCAACATGTCTGACCCACTAGATTGCTTTGTATGCCACAGTGTTTATTTTCCCATGATAGCTGACTCTAACCTCCAACATGTCTGA